>SJYC01053658.1:0-31970 GCA_006408675.1 Madoqua kirkii | reverse complement strand
ATTATAATCATCATGGCTCTTTTCCTATAGAAGTACAAATTTCTCAAGAACCTGTTTAGTTCAACCACTAGCCTTGTGCCTATGTATGGTAATATATCAGTAGGTTAATGCCAATCCTTTTATTAGAAATCCTTGAAGGAATAAGACTCCTCAGGTTTTAAATTTTTTTTCTTAATTAATTCTTCCCAGTACTTAAAGACCTTTACAAAGAGAAAATTTTAACTTATTTTGAGCCCGAATCCTGATTTTATGATTTAAGCTTTGCTTATTTTCTATTTCTTAGAATAAACATATGTATGAAATTACTATGGCCTGTCTCCTTGCTGCCCAGTGTTAATACAATCATCAGTTCAGTTCAGTTCAGTTCAGTTGCTCAGTCATGTCAAATTACTTGTGACCCAATAGACTGCAGGATGCCAGGCTTCCTGTTCTTCACCAACTCCTGGAACCTGCTCAGAGTCATGTCCATCGAGTTGGTGATGTCATCCAACCATCTCATCCTTTGTCGTCTCCTTCTCCTCCTGACTTTGATCTTTCCCAGCAACAGGGTCTTTCCTAATGAGTCAGTTCTTCACATCAGGTGACCAAAGTATGGGAGCTTCAGCTTCAGTATCAGGACATTCCATGAATATTAAGGACTGTTTTCCTTTAGAATTGACTGGTTTGATCTCCTTGAATTCCAGGGACTCTCAAGAGTCTTCTCCTACACCACAGTTCAAAAGCATCAGTTCTTTGGTGCTCAGCTTTCTTTATAGTCCAACTCTCACATCCATACATGACTACTAGAAAAACCATAGCTTTGACTAGACAGACCTTTGTTAGAAAAGTAACATCTCTGGTTTTTAATACGCTGTTTAGGTTGGTCATAACTTTTATTACAAGGAGTAAGTGACTTAATTTCATGGCTGTTGTCAGCATCTGCAGTGATTTTGGAGCCCAAGAAAATAAAGTCTGTCACTGTTTCCATTGTTTCCCTATCCATTTGCCATGAAGTGATGGGACCATGCCACCATGATCTTAGTTTTTTGAATATTAAGTTTTAAGCCAGCTTTCTCACTCTCTTTCACTTTCATCAAGGGGCTCTTTAGTCCTCTTTGCTTTCTCCTATAAGGGTGGTGTCATCAGCATATCTGAGCTTATTTATATTTCTCTCAGAAATCTTGATTCCAGCTTGTGTTTCATCCAGCCTGGTGTTTTGCATGATGTATTCTGCATATATGTTAACTCAGCAAGGTGACAATATGTAGCCTTGATGTACTCCTTTCTCAATTTGGAAGCAGCCCATTGTTCCATGTCCAGTTCTAACTGTTGCTTCTTGACCTACATACAGATTTCTCAGGAGGCAGGTTGAGTGGTCTGGTATTCTCATCTCTTTAAGAATTTTCCAAAGTTTGTTGTAATCCACATAGTCAAAGGCTTTGGCATAATCAATAAAGCAAAAATAGATGATTTTCTGGAACTCTCTTGCTTTTTCTATGATCCAGTGTGTGTTGGTAATTTGATCTCTAGTTCTTCTGCCTTTTCTAAATCCAACTTGAACATCTGGAAGTTCTTGGCTCACGTACTGTTGAAGCCTGGCTTAGAGAATTTTGAGCATTACTTTGCTAGCATGTGAGATGAGTGCAATTGTGCGGTAGTTTGAGCATTTTTTGGCATTGCCTTTCTTTGGCATTGGAATGAACACTGACCTTTTCCAGTCCTGTGGCCACTGCTGAGTTTTCCAAATTTGTTGGTATATTGAGTGCAGCACTTTCACAGGATCATCTTTCAGGATTTGAAATAGCTCCACTGGAATTCCATCACCTCCACTAGCTTTGTTCATAGTGATGCTTTCTAAGGCCCACTTGACTTCACATTCCAAGATGTCTGGCTCTAGGTGAGTGATCACACCATCGTGATTATCTGGGTCGTGAAGCCCTTTTTTGTACAGTTCTTCTGTGTATTCTTGCCACCTCTTCTTAATATCTTGTTCTTCTGTTAGGTCCATACAATTTCTGTCCTTTATCGAGCCCATCTTTGCATGAAATATTCTCTTGGTATCTCTAATTTTTTGAAGAGATCTCTAGTCTTTCCCATTCTCTTGGTTTCCTCTATTTCTTTGCATTGTTCACTGAGGAAGGCTTTCTTATCTCTTTTTTCTATTCTTTGAAATTCTGCATTCAGATATCTTTCCTTTTCTCTTTGCTTTTCACTTCTCTTCTTTTCACAGCTATTTGTAAGGCCTCCTCAGACAGCCATTTTTCTCTTTTGCATTTCTTTTCCATGAGGATGGTGTTGATCCCTGTCTCCTGTACAATGTCATGAACCTCAATCCGTAGTTCATCAGGCACTCTGTCTATCAGATCTAGGTCCTTAAATCTATTTCTCACTTCCACTATACAATCATAAGGGATTTGATTTAAGTCATGCTTGAATGGTCTAGTAGTTTTCCCTACTTTCTTCACTTTAAGTCTGAATTTGGCAATAAGGAGTTCATGATCTGAGCCACAGTCAGCTCCCGGTCTTATTTTTGTTGACTGTATAGAGCTTCTCCATCTTTGGCTGCAAAGAATATAGTCAATGTGATTTTGGTTTTGGCCATCTGGTGATGTCCACGTGTAGAGTCTTCTCTTGTGTTGTTGGAAGAGGGTGTTTGCTATGACCGTTGCATTTTCTTGGCCCTATTATTCTTTGCCCTGCTTCATTTCGTATTCCAAGGGCAAATTTGCCTGTTACTCCAGGTGTTTCTTGACTTCCTACTTTAGCATTCCAGTCCCCTATAATGAAAAGCACATATTTTTCAGGTGTTAGTTCTAAAAGGTCTTGTAGGTCTTCATAGAACCATTCAACTTCAGCCTTTTCAGGGTTACTGGTTGGGGCATAGACTTGGATTACTGTGATGTTCAGTCCCCAGCAATAATTAGGGGACTGAATTTAAAGGGAGGAAAATGATCAAAAGTGTTGAATTAGCAAGATAAGAAAGAGATGGAGGTCTGATGAAAAATGTGTCTTTTTTTAAAAATTGTGATTAAAGAACTTGGAGGAATGAATGGGTGATTGGCAGTTTTGCTGATGATGAATGGGGAGTAAACAGGGAAATGAGATAGGGTGTTGTCATCAAAGGAAAGTAGGATTGTTAGCTCCAGTTCTGGTTTGAGAAAATGGAAAAAGAAATAATGCTCAGAGAAATTAAAGGAGTTTTCCTATTTATTTATTCTGCTTTCTCATGCCCCAGCCTACAGCTAGCATCATAGTTGCAGCAACAGTAACACTGACCCTAGCAGCACCATAGACCTATAAGAGCTTAAAACGCTGAGCCTGGGCAACCTTCTTTTCTTATCAAGTGACCTATGGTCCCTAGTGGTAGAGCAATCACCATTGCTTTTATTTTTATCTCCATCTTCCTGCCTTTTGGCCCACAAGAACTATACAAAGAGATATAATAAAAACATAATAAGTAAGTTAAAGTGGAATGCTAAAATAATTTCAGTACAGGTGTGAAAAACAGGAAAAACCAACAGAAAAATAAAATGATAGGACTAAATAAAAATATGTTGATAACTAAACTAAATGTAAATGGTCTAAACATATCATTTAAATAATAGATGTTGGCAGAATGGATGAAACTAATGATTCTACCATATTTGTGTATAGGAAACTCACTTCAAATAATGTAAAAAATGTAGGTTGAAAGTAAGAAAATGAAAGTAGCAAACCATCAAAAGAAAGAAATGCAGACTCGGTTATTATCAAAGTAGTCCTAGGGAAAAAAATTAAAAGGGATAAAAAAGAACATTTTCTAATGGTTAAAAGCCCAACTCATTGCAAAGATGTAAGTATCAAGTATCTGTACAATCTGTAGTAAGCAGAATAACTCTTCCCAAAAAATCCATGCTCAAATCCTTCAATTCTGTGAATATATTACATTACATTGAAAAGGGGATTTTGCAGATGCAATTAAGATTATAGACCATTGAACAGGAAAACTATTCTGGTCTATCCAGGTAGTCTTAATCCTATCACATGAACACTGGAAAACCTTTTTCTGTCTGGAGTCAAGAGATGCAACAGGCTGGTTAGAGATAGTCTAGCATAAGAATGATTTTAGATTATGTTGCTGGCCTTAGATATATAGGACCACATACAAGAAGGAAAAAGATCTCTAATACCTAAGGGCATCCCCAAGCTGATAGCCAGCCTCTGTTTTATATCTGCAAGAGACTGAATTCTGTTAACACTATGATGGAGTTTGGAGGTAGATAATTTCCAGGGTCCCCAGTAAGATTTCAGTTGAATAAGATCTTAATTATGGCCATGTAAAACCTGAGTCAGAGACACTAACTAAGCCAAACTAAACTACCAAACCATGAAAAAAAAAAGTTCTGTTATTCAGTTCATTAAGTTTTGGGGCAAGTTATAGCAGTGATGGAAAGCTAACGCAGTGTCTAATAGAGCTTCAAAATATTTGAAACAAAAATCTACAAACTGAGAGGAGAAATAGACAAACCCATAATTATATTTGGAGATATCAAAATTTTCTCTCAGTAATAAATAGAACTAAGAAGTAAAATAGAAATTTATAGAAGAACTGAATAACACTTTTAATGGATAGGGTCTAGTTGATATTAACAGAGTATTCCTTTCTTTAACAATAGAATATGCATCCTTTTAAGTGAATATGGGCTATTCTCAAGGATGGATCATATTCTGAGCAATAACATATATCCTGACAAATTTTTTTAAAATTGTAATTGTACAATTACCCTGATACCAAGAAAGACTGAAGGCAAGGAGAAGCGGGTGGCAGAGAATGAGATGGTTAGATAACATCACCAACTCAATGGACATAATTTGAGCAAACTCCAGGAGATAGTGGAGGATAGAGGAGCCAGGCATGCTACAGTCCATGGGGTTGCAGTCAAACAAGGCTTAATGACTGAGCAACAACAATTATACAAAATATACTGATATTATAGAATTAAACTGAAATAAAAGCAATCATAACAGGAAAATAAAATACTTGGAAATTGTATACTTAGAAATAACTCAGTGATCAGTGCTGCTGTTGCTGCTAAGTTGCTTCAGTCATGTCAGATTCTTAGCGACTTCATGGACTGCAGCCTACCAGGCTCCTGTCCATGGGATTTTCCAGGTAAGAGTACTGGCATGGGATACCATTTCCTTCTCCAGTGATCAATGAGGAAATTGCAAGGAAATTTGGAATATTTTTGAACTGGTAGAATAGGAAAATATTACATATCAAAAGTTGCAGGATGCTCTTAAATAGTAATTTAAGATTCTACCTTAAGAAATGAACAAAAAGTAAAATGTAGGGGACTAAAGGAGATTTAAAAGGACAGTAATATATGATATTGAAAACAGAAAGCAATAGAAGAAAAAACATTGAGAACTTAATATATTTCTTTGGAAAATTCAATAAAATGTATAACAACTTTGATTCAAACTGATAAAAGGGGAAGATTCAAATTACCACTATCAGAAATGGAATAGGCAATAGCACTACAGATCCCCTTTTCGCCAGACTTCAGGCATATACTGAAGAAATTTTACAAACTCCATGTAAGTGTCTGAGCACATGAACATATATTCTGAAAAACAGTAAAGTTACCTAATTTTTTTAAAACTACATAATTCATTCAAGATAAAATAAATAACCATAAGAATATGTGACTGTTAATGAAACTGAATTACACTAAAAAAGCTTCTGAATATGAAAACTTCAAACTCAGATGTTTCACTAGCAGACTCTACAAAGGATTAACATAAAATGATATCAATTCTACATAAGCTATTCCAGTAAAGAAAAGTGAAAAACTCTTGGTTCATTTATGACACTAAACCTAAGTAGTAAGCCAAGAGTTTTGTTGGTTTTTATGATTATCGACTCCTTAGGTACATGACCTATTTAATACCCTCTGTTAGAGTATATGAAGAGTCTGTAAATATGATGGAAGACCATTCCCATAATTAAGTTACTAATCTCTTTACTTTGGGTTAATCATAAGGGAGTTAGCCAGAGTGGTCCTCAGTCAATCAAATGAGTCTTAAAAAAAAGATGTGGTGCCAAATAGATATTTTTTCTGCTGGTCTTGAAGATGCAGTCTTCATGAGTTATATAGTTGAAAGGAAATTGATTTTGCCAATAATCATTAGAGTTTAAAAATGAAGTCCACGTTGCCGATGAGAATGCAGCCCAGCTGACACCTTGATCTCAGCCTTTTGAGACACTGAGTAGAGAAACCAATTATGCTCTACCCAGTCTTTTAATCCTCCACCCCAGCTTCACTTTCACTGTTCACGCATTGGAGAAGGAAATGGCAACCCACTCCAGTGTTCTTGCCTGGAGAATCCCAGGGACGGGGGAGCCTGGTGGGCTGCTGTCTCTGGGGTCACACAGAGTCGGACACGACTGAAGCGACTTAGCAGCAGCAGCTAGATCTCTTAAGACATTAAATGAGTATTGATTTAAACTACTCAAGTCTGTGGTAATTTGTTATGCAACTTAATCGAATCAGTCAATTCTAAAGGAAATCTGTCCTGAATGTTCATTGGAAGGACTGATTCTAAAGCTGAAGCTCCAATGCTTTGGCCAACTGATGCAAAAAACTAACTCATTGGAAAAGACCCTGATTCTGGGAAAGATTAAAGGCAGGAGGACAAGGGGACGACAGAGGATGAGATGGCTGGATGGTATCACCAATGCGATGGACATGAGTTTGAGTAGGCTACAGGAGTCAGTGAAGGACAAGGAAGCCTGGCATGCTGCAGTCCATGGGGTCACAAAGAGGCAGACACGACTGAGAAAATGAACTGAACAGTTATGCAACTTTAGAAATCTAATTCACTCTGATACCTAAACCAAAGACAATGCACGAAAAGCGAAATTACAGACCCCCAATTCTCATATAGACCAAAATCTTCAAAAAATATTAGTAAATAAAATCTAGAAATAGTCAAAACAATAATACATTATGAGCAAGTTGATTTTATCCTCAGAATGACAAGGTGGCTCAGTATTTGGAAACCAACCAATGCAATCTATCATACTAACAGAAAGGGAATAAAAAGTGTATGATAATGTCATTTGATGCCAAAAACCCTGTGACAGAACTCAATTCCTGTTAATAATACAAGCTTCTAGTCAGCTGAAATTAGTGGGAATTTGCTCAATAATGATAAAGGGCAAGCACTATAAATTTATAGATAATATTAAGTCACTGGTAAAATAATGAATGTTTTCCTTCTAAAATCTGTGAGAAGGTAAGAATATCTGCTCTCTGTACTCAACCTTGAAGTGAGTCCTAGTCAGTGCAACAGGGACAGAATCTGAAGTAAAAGACAAACAAATTGGAAAGGAAATAATAAAATGTCATATTTACAAGTGACATGAATCTCTTTGTAGACCCCCAAGATTCTTTGAAACAATTTTTTTTCTAGAACCTTATCTAGAATATAATTTCAGCACATACATTTTAACTGAATTACTAATGAAATTACTCCAGATTCAGCATTAAATAAATGAAATTAGAAATAAAAGATACCATTTACAAAATTACAAAATTAATATTTAGGTATAAATTTATTATAGTATGTATAGGATTTGAATTCTATTAGCTACAAAATACTGATGAACAAAGCAAAGACTTATATAAATGAAGAGACATACTATGGGGATGAATTGGAAGAATCAATATAATAAAGAGATCAGTTTCCTAAACTGATCTATGTGTTTAATTCAATTCCAATTAAAATCCATGCTACATTTTTGAGAAAACAGACAAGCTGTTTCTAACATTTCTATATAAAAATATGATTTATAACAGGCTCAATAACTTTGAGTAAGGAAAATAAAGTTGATTAAGATAGTGCTCTGTTGGCAAAGTTATAAGCACATATATCAGTAGAACAGAAGAGAGGTTCAGAAATAGACCCACACAAATATGGCTATTGGAGTTTTGACAAAGATGTAAAAGCAATTCAATAAAGAAGTGATAGTCTTCAGCAAAGACTGCTGGAAAAATTACACACGAAAAAAAAAATCTCATTTTCAATCTCACATCCTGCATAAATTAAGACAAATCAGAGACTTAAGTATAAGTCAATGTAGAGCAGCTGAAGAAAACAGAAATTCTTTTGCCCTAAGATTAGACAGAGGTCTGATGTGAAATTAAGTGTGCAATTTATTAAGAAATGAATAGACTTCTTCACAGCTACATTTTGCTTTCTAAAAGATACTTTCTAAAGTTGAAGTATAGTTGGTTTACAATGTTGTGTTAGTTTCTGGTATACAGCAAGGTGATTCAGATATAGATTCTTTCTAATATTAGGTTATTATAAGATATTGAATATCATACCTTGTGCTTTAGAGTAGGACCTTGTTTTACACATAGTAGTTTATATATGCTAATTCAAAACTCCTAATTTATCCCTCCCTTCATTTTCCTCTTTGGAAACCATAAGTATGTTTTCTGTTTGTGAGTCTGTTTCACAAATAAGTTCATTTGTATCAATTTTTTAGATTCCACATAAAAGTGGTATCATATGATATTTCTCTTTGACTTACTTCACTCAGTATGATAATTTCTGCATCCATCCATGTTGCTGCAAACATTATTTCATTCTTTTTCAGGGTTAATACCCCACTGTAGGTATATGTGTGTATATCTACATATACATGCATATGGGCTTCCCAAGTGGCTCAGTGGTAAAGAATCTGCCTGCCAATGCAAAAGAACTGGGTTTGGAAGATCTCCTGGAGGGTAAAATGACAACCCACTCTAGTATTCTTGCTTGGGAAATCCCATGGACAGAAGAGCCTGGTGAGCTACAGTCATGGAATTGCAGAATCAGACACAATTGAAAAACTGAGCACACACACAACATGCATATATAAATACAGGTAAGCATGTGTATGTGTGTATATATGTATGTGTATACATATATATGTATATGTATATATATACACACACCACTGTTTTATCATTTATACATGGATTTAAGTTTAAGTTTCTTGCTTCTTGCATGTCTTCGCTACCTTATATAGTTCTGCTATGACCAGTGGGTTGCATGTATGTTTTTGAATTAGAATTTTCTCCAGATATATGTCTAGGAGTGGGATTTCTGGTTCATATGGTAACTCTAGTTTTCTAAGGAGCCTCCATACTTTTCTCCATAGTGGCTGCATCAAGTTATATTCCCACCAGTAGAGTAGGATTCCCTTTTCCAGTATTTATTATTTGTTTAGGGCTTCCCTGGTGGCTCAGAGGGTAAAACGTCTGCCTACAATGTGGGAGACCCGGGTTCAATCCCTGGGTCGGGAAGATCCCCTGGAGAAGCAATGGCAACCCACTCCAGTACTCTTGCCTGGAAAATCTCATGGACTGAAAAGCCTTGTAGGCTACAAATTCTGTGCTAGCAAACACATAGTCTTATTGCCTGCATCTGGTCCATACAACTCCCAAACTTGATGCTTTGCTACCACTTGATGAAATGTCCTTTACATCTTCATCCTTCTCCCTGTCTTAATTTACTCAGTTCCTACTGGCCCAAATTTACCTCAGTCTTTGTCTTCCTCAAGATTATTTCCTGATTGTTTCCTTGTCTTTCCTCCAAAGCATGTTGTTTTTACATTTGTTTTAGTATCTTATCTATACTCATCTATTTTCATAAGTAAACATGGTTTTCTTAGTGTGAGATCCTCCACAAGTAACTCTTGAGATAAAGATTCTAGTGTAAGCAATTTGTTGGAAATGATTCTAGATAGGCAGGCAAATGGGGAAGGGTAGCAAACAATGTTAACAGTCCACTGAGTAGCCTCAAACCCGCTTATTTCAACATGTTTGTTATGCTGCTTTCCAGAGGATGGTATCTGCATCTCCAGATATAAGGGCTTTCCCCAGTATGGAGACAATTCTGTTGATGCAGTGAGCAGGATGGGAGTGCCAGGGGACTAAATGAACCCTAGAGCACTCATACAATATTTTGTGGGAGTTGGTGTGTAATTTCAGGTCTCCTTGCCCTTGGTTGTCACATCTCTGAGTATGAATTTTCCTTTCCTCCTCAAGTTAAGCAGACTCCATGGTTGCTAGCTTAGTAATGCACACGGGAATGGATTGGTTTCTTCCTCTTATCACTTCTCTATTTCCCTGCTAATGTTCCCTTCTGCCTCCAAAATAAATCACGTATGTTTGATGCTTGTATTGAGCTCTGCTTCTAAAGGATCTCAGCTAAGACAGGGGCTGAGAATGTGAAAGGAAAACTTTGAATGAAATGGACACCATAAAGCAATTTATACTGAGAAATCACTCTAAGCAATAAGACCTTATTGCCACCAAGGAATTTGGGGAGCTCAAACATGAGTCTCAGATCATCCCACTCAAAGGAAATGGTAGTCAGTATATTGATGTAGTAACTTCTACCAGCCAGTAGTTGAGTGCCGCCTCTAGGAAACATCTCTGGGTTGTCCAGCTTGCTTTGGGCAGTGGGGAGGGGGACCTTGCAGCAAAAGAAAGCATGCAGGAAAATACATGTTGCTGCTGACCTCTGTAAATCAGGTCAATCTGCTATCGAGTGGGAAAGAGCTGAGTTATAAGAGATATAACTCATAACCTTCCACACTGAGATAGCCCTGAGATACAGTGGGAAAGAGCTGAGTTATAAGAGGTATAACTCATACCTTCCACATTGAGGCAGCCCTGAGAAAGTTACTTTTAACCTTAACAAAAGAGCTGATTATTTTACCAGGAAAATATTTGGGAATAGCAGAGAATGGCTACTAGAAACATGCAAATTATGATGAGTCATAAAAAAGTCACAGGAGACAAACGGAAGGTCAGCTTTTACTAGGTTTTAGGAGGAAATTGGAAACAACAGTCATGGGAAATAGATGGGGAAACAGTGGAAACAGTGTCAGACTTTATTTTGGGGGGCTCCAAAATCACTGTAGATGGTGACTGCAACCATGAAATTAGAAGACGCTTACTCCTTGGAAGAAAAGTTATGACCAACCTAGACAGCATGTTGAAAAGCACAGACATTACTTTGCCAACAAAGATCCGTCTAGTCAAGGCTATGGTGTTTCCGGTAGTCATGTATGGGTGTAAAAGTTGGAATGTGAAGAAGGCTGAGCACCAAGGAACTGATGTTTTTGAACTGTGGTGTTGGAGAAGACTCTTGAGAGTCCCTTGAACTGCAAAGAGATCCAACCAATCCATTCTGAAGGAGATCAGCCCTAGGATTTCTTTGGAGTGAATGATGCTGAAGCTGAAACTCCAGTACTTTGGCCACCTCATGCGAAGAGTTGACTCACTGGAAAAGACTCTGATGCTGGGAGGGATTGGAGGCAGGAGGAGAAGGGGATGACAGAGGATGAGATGGCTGGATGGCATCACTGACTCGATGGACATGAGTCTGAGTGAACTCCGGGAGATGGTGACGGACAGGGAGGCCTGGCATGCTGCTATGCATGGGGTCGCAAAGAGTTGGACACAACTGAGCGAGTGAACTGAACTGGACTGAACTGATGATGTTTCTTCATTGGCTGATGATGGTAGGCAGCTTGGTGGTGCTGCAACAGGAAGAAACCTTTATTCCTGCAGGGGTTAGTAAGCTGTGTGAGTGATGGACATGTGAGAGTTTCCTTTTCAGATCCTCCCCACTCCACTTGTATTACCATATTTCACTTGCTTTTCTTCCAAAGGGCTTAACACAATGCCTTATATGTAGATGATGTTAAATTTTTTCCAAATGAAGAAATTGAGAGGATTAAGTAACTATGAGGCTGAGAAATTATCGATCTTCAATACATGTCTTTGAGCATGATGGTGTGAAAGGGGGTTATAAGAAAATCTGAACTAAGTGTTGAGCAATCTGAGTAGAACATTTCCTGGAGCTTCACTATCAAATGGAATTAAAAAGAGATAAGCCAGTGAGAAAGGCAGTCTGGAACTCAGGTTATGGATATCTGCCCTAGTTGAAGAGGACTGAAGAAGTAAAGTGAGGAGAGACTATAACTAAAAAAAAAATTCACTTTCTGAAATCTAGACAAGGTTACTGGATTTTTTTAAATCAGATGGAAAATGAAAAACACTTTGTATAAAGTGGAATCTGAGTGTCCAAAAGACACAGTGGAACACAAAACATAAATAAATCAGAAAATAATAAAAAGGTAATTTTACTTCTAGGAAGATATTCATAATGATAAATAGCTATCAATACTTTTCAGAAGAATATTCTGAAAAATAACTAGGGGAAATTTCACCCATCTTAGGAGTGGTATAGTGAGGCATTTCTTTATTCTTCTCATGAGAAATTCAGGCTACTTAACTGACTTAACTGTCTTTAGAAAAGGCAAAAACTCTTTACTTTCTTAGTAATTATTTACTCTAAGTGTGAAAAGAAGAGAGAAGAGACAAATAAGCTTTGTGTGAGGAGAAGCCTGCTCTGTCTTTGAAAAGGGAGAAACACAAGTGATGGAATCAGTGTCAAGCTCCCCATAGCTGCTAATGATAATGTCAGAAGTTCCCAATACGAACATGTTAAAATTTCAAAATGCCATGAAGTATGCTAGACATAACCTATAATTTATCTTGCCAACTTCATCTCGTTTAGAGTTCTTTGACACCAAAACTCCAAAGCTCAGTGGCAAAGTACATCTCACTGTGAATCAGACAAACAATTTCGTTTACCTTTGATTTTTCTGTGCTTCATCTTGGTGTTCTCAGGCTTGTTTTTGCCATCTGTCTGTTATTTGAAAGTCATTGGCTGTTGTAAGGTCGTCATCTTCTCTCAGATACGATTGGATTGATATATACTGTGCCCCAGCTAAACACTGTCTTCTTCAGGGATCCAGGTAATGTGTCAGGTTCGTTACCTATTCCCTGGAGGAGTCAGCTTCAAGGTGGAAATGAACTTGAGAGCTCAAGATGTCCAGCACACGAACAATACTTCGCCTTCCAGTGGCAATAGCAATAAAGCAGTTTACCCTTAAAGAAAATCATCAGCAAAATCATTTGCATTAGAATAACATATTCCCTGAAATATCTCTTCATCAGACAGACTTGTTTCCTCTCTCATTTGCCCGTCTATGTAATTTCTCTGTCTGAATTGTTTTTTCCCTGTTAACTTAGAATGAAAAAAGAGCTCAGTTGACATTTACTCCCACAATACTTTTTCAGAGACTAGTGACTAACAGCAGGAAAGGAATAGGTGCTTTACATGAATGTCTCAAGGATGAATTCCAATATAAATTTTCATTAGTTTTAGTAGAACAATTATTCTGATTACAGTTACAGCTCTGATTAAGGGTTGCTTCAGGTGCTCTTTCTTCTGACAGGATTTTCCTAAAGTGCAGCCCAGAGGTCTCTGTGTTTGTAGAAGAGGATGAAGCAAGAATAGTGACCTTTTTACTCTGTCAGGTGGTCTCCCAGTTATTACCAAGTTTTTCTAGTTTTAAGTCTCCAAACCAAAATATCACTGAGAGATTCCCACTGCCCCCACCGCCGCAAATTCCACTAACCTTCAAAAGTACAAACACTGTTTTTAAAGGCAGTGTTTAGCTCATTGTTCTGCTTTATTGAACCAGCAAAACTAAGCATTTTTATTTCACTGGGAATTTTCTGTCTTCTCTTTTGAATGCAAGTTAAAGTAACTCACAATCTCAGCAAATACAGCTGCAGTAAAATAATTGGCCGGGTGGTCCTCTTTGGTTTATGAGATGACATGTTTGTGTGTGTGTGTGCTTGTAAAAATGTATATGCTTTTATTCAGAAGTGACAGTTGTAGGAACATTTACAAGCAAAGAAATTAGAAAGTTATGACCTTAAAGCTAAACAGATCCACTGGCCATCCTAACAGATCATGGAAGTGAAATAAATTTATGAGTTTTAGCTGATTCCTAAGGTTCAACAGCAACTGAAACAAATGTTAGCCCTGATTTGACAGACGTGGTTTCCCTCAACTGAGGATATTGTTTAACGCACTACCTGGTCGTCTCCTTGTTAGTGCCTCTAAGCGTGGCAGGGTTCTTCCCAAGTGATTGAATAAGAGCACCTGTAACAATTGAGACTAACATTTTTGTTTCAAGGCACCACTGTCTATGATTTCCCAGAAACTGTCTCAAGATAAAAACCTGCACCAGAAACTTCATTTACACAGAGAGAGTATGTCTCAATTGTTCACCCCAGGTATTCTCAGTTGCATTAATTATAGTTGCTAAACATTGTGCGCAATCCCAAATGTAGTTTCTTTTCAAATATCTTGTAATTTAGAAAACATCACAATAAAGAAGAGCTTCTAAAACTATGAACAAAATGGCAAAACTAGACCATGTGTAGTTTAAAAAACCCTTAAATTTATAAAGATTATCTAATCATATTTGAGTTGTATGTAACCAGCAACTATCAAGATATTTTGGCCTGATTGCTAGGATGTATTAGTTTTCCAGGGCTGCTATGCAAATGGAAACAAACAGATGGCTTAGAACACAAATTTGTTTCAGTTCTGGAAGCCTGAAGTCTGAAATCAAGGTATCAGCAGGGCTATAGGCTCTCTGAAGGTCCTAGGGGAAGATCCTTCCTTGATCTTTTGATTGTTTGGCAGTTGCCTGCAATCCTTGGCATTTCTTGATGTGCAGAGGAGTCACTCCAATATCTGCCTCCATCTTCACAAGGCATTCTCCTCTATGTCTTTACACTGTGTTTCTCCTGTTATATCTCAGTGTTCTAATTTCCCCTCTCTTATAAGGGAACTGATATTGGATTAGGGCTTATTTTAATCAAGTATAGCACTTCGCAGGTGACTCAGCAGTGAAGAATCTACCTGTAATGGCAGGAGATTCGGGTTCGATACTTGGGTCGGGAAGACTCCCAGAGAAGGAAATGCCAACCCACTCCAATATTCTTATGGGCTTCCCATGTGTCACTAGTGGTAAAGAACCCACCTGCCAATGCAGGAGACACCGGTTCAGTCCTTGGGTCTGGAAGATCCCTTGGAGAAGGGAATTTCAACCCACTCCAGTATTCTTGCCTAGAGGACCCCATGGACCAAGGAGCCTGGCAGGCTATGGTCCCTAGGGTCACAAGAAGTCAGAGACAACTGAAGTGACTTAGCACACCAGTATTCTTGCCTGGAAAATCCCATGGGAAGAGGAGCCTGGTGGGCTACAGTCCATTGATTTGTAAGAGTCAGTCACAACTTGGCAACTAAACCACCACCACACCACTAATCAAGTATGACCTCACCATGATTGTATCTATAAAGACCCAGCATCTAAATAAGGTCACATTTCTAGATACAGTGTAGGCATGAGTTTTAGGGGGACACTCTTCAACCCAAGGCACAAGGTATGTAGCAGGAAATAGTAAAGCTACTAGTGAAATCACAGAACCTATACTATTTCTAAAAAGATACAGAAAATAATTAGAACCAACTCCATAGTACAGGGAACTCTACTCAGTGCTCTGTGGTGACCTAAATGTGAAGGGAATCAAAAAGAAGGGATCTATGTAAACATACAGGTAATTAACTTTGCTGGGCAACAGAAATTAACACAACACTGTAAAGCCGACTATATTCCAATAAAAATAAATAGAAAGATATTTGTTTTTCAGAGTCAACAGAGCAAAACAGCAAGTCATGCAGCTGAAGCATGCATAGAGGAGAAAATTTTAACCTCAAACACGGAGAACCAAAGTTTTCTCACTGGCACAGAACCAAAGGACAGGAATGTGATCTGAATCTGAATGTTGAACCTTTTTAGAAGGGAAGGTTCCATTGTCTAGGAAGATCTGATGCTGAAGGCGCCTTCCTTGGTGATTCAGACAGTAAAGAATCTGCCTACAACAACAAAGGAAACTATAAGTAAGGTGGAAAGACAGCCTTCTGAATGGGAGAAAACAATAGCAAATGAAGCAACTGACAAACAGCTCATCTCAAAAATATACAAGCAATTCCTGCAGCTCAACTCCAGAAAAATAAACGATCCAATCAAAAAATGGGCCAAAGAACTAAATAGGCATTTCTCCAAAGAAGACATATGGATGGCTAACAAACACATGAAGAGATGCTCAACATCACTCATTATCAGAGAAATGCAAATCAAGACCACAATGAGGTACCATTTCACACCAGTCAGAATGGCTGCGATCCAAAAGTCTACAAGCAATAAATGCTGGAGAGGATGTGGAGAAAAGGGAACCCTCTTACACTGTTGGTGGGAATGCAAACTAGTACAGCCATTATGGAAAACAGTGTGGAGATTCCTTAAAAATTGCAAATAGAACTGCCTTATGACCGAGCAATCCCACTACTGGGCATACACACTGAGGAAACCCGAATTGAAAGAGACACATGTACCCCAATGTTCATTGCAGCATTGTTTATAATTGCCAGGACATGGAAACAACCTAGATGTCCATCAGCAGATGAATGGATAAGAAAGCAGTGGTACATATACACAATGGAGTATTACTCAGCCCTTAAGAAGAATACATTTGAATCAGTTCTAATGAGATGGATGAAACTGGAGCCGACTATACAGAGTGAAGTAAGCCAGAAAGAAAAACACCAATACAGTATACTAACACATATATATGGAATTTAGAAAGATAGTAATGATGACCCTGTATGTGAGACAACAAAAGAGACACAGAGGTATAGAACGGACTTTTGGCCTCTGAGGGAGAGGAAGAGGGTGGGATGATTTGGGAGACTGGCATTGAAACATGTATACTATCGTGTAAGAAACGAAGCGCCAGTCTATGTTCAATACAGGATACAGGATGCTTGGGGCTTGTGCACGGGAATGATCCAGAGAGATGATATGGGGTGGAAGTTGGGAGGGGACTTTGGCATTGAGAGATCATGTACACCTGTGGCTGATTCATGTCAATGTATGGCAAAACCAATACAGTATTGTAATGTAGAATAAAGTATTAAAAAAATAAAATAAAAAAGAATCTGCCTGTAATTCAGCAGACCTGGATTCGATCCTTGGGTCAGGAAGATCCCTTGGAGAAGGGAATGGCTTCCCACTCCAATATTTTTGCCTGGAAAATTCCATAGATAGAGGAGCCTAGTGGGCTATAGTTCATGGGGTTGCAAAGAGTTGGACATGACTGAATAAACAATTTTACTTTCACACCATAAAAAGTAAAGTTACAAACCCTCCAAGAGAAACCTGCCTCACCACTTCTCTGTACCAACCCTCCTGCCCTAAGTCATAACAATTTGACTGAACCCCATATTGGGGATTCAGATTTGAGCCCTGCCTCCTTTCCCTTTGTTGGTTGACCTAGCAATAAAGCTTTTTCTTTTCTCAAAAGCAGGTGTTGTATTGGCTTTCGGAAGCATAACACTAGGAACAAATTTTTATTCAAGTAACTCACTGGGGCTTCTGGATTATTTAAGGCAAAAAGGTTTTAAGATGGTTATAATAAGGCAGCAGTAAGATACAAAAGGTCTTGTGTTTTACTATAGATGGTTTTATTTTCTTGAAGGTAACCCAAAGCCATCAAATGGTTTCTAATCAGTGGAGGCAAGGGTTGATGTTTGTTTTAGTAAATGTATTCCCTTTTAGCATTGAGTAGAAGGTAAGAAACTCCGGAATCAACAATTTAGCAACATTGTTAGAGGTCTTGATGGTGAAGGAAAAGAAAGGGGATAGTACCTCAACAAACATAGAGGCTCAGGGAAGATACATTTTGTAATTGAGATAACTTCAATAGATTATATTCTGCAATATAAAATCTCCTAGAAAATTTTTTAAAAAGTTGAAAATACATAATGAGAAAGTGAATAGCCTATGTCTGGTCAGAAGCTTATGAAAACAGGAAGATACCTGTTCAATGTAGACTGAGAAGCAAACAGGATAGTCTACTTTTTGAGAATAGAGAAAATGACAAAGGATTACTGCAATGTGAATTTTTATAGGTAATGTGTGGAGGAATGGGGAGAATTATGTCCCTGTGAAACAGAAGTCAAGCTTGAGTGCTTAATAAGTGCCAAGTTTGATGTTACCCAAAGCAAACAAGAATGAACAAAATGGACATGGCTCTTGACATGTACAAGTTTATGGTTTAATGTGAGATATAATGATTATAAAGGGCTTAAAGGAAAGTTCAGATGCATTTTTCCATAGTCAGTGATGATTTAAACTGAGACCTAAAGAATCAATAGGAATAATTGTCAAATCAGTGTATATAGGGAAATGTATTTTAACATAGGAAACAGCATGCTTAAACCCAGGAGATAAATTTTGTGGCAGTTTTAACAGATTGAGAGAAACTCAGTGTGACTGAATTGCTACGTATGTGAAATATGCTGAGACATAAATAAGGCTAAAGTGCAAAAAAAAAAAAAAAAAAAAAAAAGTGACCAGATGGTCTTAACAGCATTTTAGACTTTATTCTAAGGAGAGATGATGAACCGTTGATGTTTTAAGAAGAGTAACGTAAGTTTAATATCCTAAACAGTGGCTTTAATAGCTTGTGGAAATGGATTAAAGAGGATCAAATGAGGAGAGAGGAGAACAATTTGGAGCCCAGGGTAATAACCCATGTGAAAGACAGTGGTAATGTAACTAGAAATACAGAAGTGAAGTTGTGAACTGATAAATTAGGTCTGTTTAGGAAGAACAGTTCATAGGTTAGATGAGTGAACTGAGTTTGACTCAAAAAGATGAATCAAATATCACATTCAGAATCCTGATTTGTACAGGTGGATTAATGCTAGAGTTACTCACTAATACATTAGGTTGGTGAGTTTATAAATTTCAAGTGTGAATCAGAACATTTGAATTATGTGAGAAATTTCCAACATTTGGAATATGTAAGGAAGACCCAAATGAAGTTGCCCTAGCCTTTTGGAGAATGAAGTTGGCTGGCATGAGTATTTTGGTAGTCATCTAGATCAAGGTAGAAACTTAAGCTACAGAAGGCATGATATGTTGGGAGAGTAATAAGGAAAAGGGGCTAAGAACAGAGCTTTAATAAGTTTACTATTCGAAACAGAGTGGATGGCGAAAAAGTAAATACCTAAAGATCAAACAGAAATGAGAAGAAATTGTGGAAGGTATAGTATTATAGGAATAAAATTTAAAAGTCTTCAAAAAAGATACATGGTTAGCTAAGAGGCTAAGCAGAATAATTCAGGAACAATGTACATTTTGATTTTGAAAAAGAAAGGGGGTTCATTGTCAATAGATGATAGAGGAAACAAGTATAAAAGTTGGGAAAACTCATAGGCAACCATTTCAAAAATTGACAGTTTGCTTTTCCTATAATTCACTCAGATTTGTTTATGTCAGATATTTTTTCTTCATTATGTATGTTAACTAGATATGGCTGATATGAATGAGTGCTGTTGAATTCGGCATATTTGTATTGGTTTATTAAACTGTCTTATTAAACTAATTTATCAATTCTAACTTGTTTCACTTTTTCAGGTATATATCATGCCATCTGAAAAAAAATGACTCTATAGACTCTTACATTTTAATCTTTGCTCATCTTCGTTTCATTTGATAAAGTACTGCATTGATTATGACTTCAAAAACAATATGGAATGACAGTGAGAGATGGTTTCTCCAAGACAACTGGCTCCCTGGCTGATTGATTGTCTGCCCCGTGAGGAAGGGGAATTATTGAACTTCCTGATTACAGTCATAAGTCTTACAAGCCTTTGGCATAATATAGTTCTTCCCTTTACAGAGCACTCTCTGGTTACCTGATCACTACATTGAGAAGTCACTGACAACTTGTTCTTTCAGGGGACTTTAAATAATAATCTAGATACCCTCTTGAGATAACGGTCTTCCTTTATTTTTTGAAACATTATTTATTTTTCTCTTTTATTCATTTGACAAATCAATTTGTTTTTTGAGAAACTCAATAGAACTAAAGAATTAATGATAAAAATCAGTTATTCCTTGCTCCATGTATCTCCAGCCCTAGAATTTCTTTGGGAAGCGATTCCTATTAAGCATTTCTGCTTTTGTTTAAGTTTGTGCTTGGGCTCATGATCCTAAATAATATTATTTCACTATTATTTTTGACTTTTAAATAAGTAAATTCCTGAAATAAAAAATAGAAGTATAAGCTTATTTAGACATTATCATCCCCAAACCACTTCCTTCATTCCACCTATGTTGAGCTTCATTGTATATTTCTGCTTTTCCACCACTTATACATTAATACGCTCAAGGGCCACATGCAGGTTTCTTGCCTCTCCCTGCTGTGACAGAAGTCGACCAACTTATCTCCTCTTTCCTGCCTACTTCTAAGAGTGGTGCCTTTACTTTTATATTGTCAAGCATGCCCAGTTTACATTCTCTGTCTAGCTTTTTAAATTATCAGTATCTTTTACTTCTGTCTTCATTCTAAACACTGAAAGTCAATTCATACTTATAATTATTTGTTATTCCAGAGAAAATTAACTTTTTGAAATTATGTTTCCTTCTTCATAATTTAATGTCATGATATTGTTCTATTTGAACAACAGTGTTTCAGGTATTGGATTACCTTTACTTGAGTTCCACAATTTACTTAAAATCATGCTAGATTTTATGTCTCATATAGATACCTCAACATTTTTATACTGGAACTTATAATTAAATTTCAATCTTTTTTATACTGATAGGATTAAAGGCACAGTTGTCTACTCTTTCTATGATTTATCTACGTTCTTTTTTTTTAATTTTATTTTTA
This sequence comes from Madoqua kirkii, assembly GCA_006408675.1. Taxonomy (NCBI): domain Eukaryota; kingdom Metazoa; phylum Chordata; class Mammalia; order Artiodactyla; family Bovidae; genus Madoqua; species Madoqua kirkii. The sequence goes on along the minus strand of SJYC01053658.1, from coordinate 11,268 downwards.
CTTTATTCTACTTGACAATACTGTATTGGTTTTGTCATACATTGACATGAATCAGCCACAGGTGTACACGAGCTCCCAATCCTGAAACCCCCTCCCACCTCCCACCCCATATCATCTCTCTGGATCATCCCCGTGCACCAGCCCAAGCATCCTGTATCCTGTATTGAACATAGACTGGCGCTTCATTTCTTACATGATAGTATACATGTTTCAATGCCATTCTCTCAAATCATCCCACCCTCAAACTGCATTATTTTCTTATTTTCTTCCTTCTGCTATGTGCTTAGTTTCCTTTCATAAGTTAGTTCTTTAAAGTGTACAATGAGTTTATCCATTTGAGATCTTTCTTCTTTCTAATGTAGGTATTTATAGCTCTAGTTTTCCCTCTGAACACTGCATTCCACAAATTTTGGTATGTTTTGTTTCATTCATATCAAGGCCTTTTACATTTTCCCTTGTGATTTCCTCTTGACTAATTCATTGTTTTAAGAGTGTTTAATTTCTATACATTTTCTGTTTTCTTTTTGTAATTCATTTCTAGTTTAATTCCACTGTGGTCAGAAAATATTCTTTTTATGAGTTCAATCTTTTAAAGTTACTGCTTTCTTGTGCCATGAGATATGTTCTATTCTGTAAAATGTTCCTTGTGTTCTTACTAAGAACGTGTATTGTGCTGGAGGAATGTTCTCTCTGTATGTATATCAGCTTCAACTGATATACAGTGTTGCTCAAACCTTTTGTCTTTTCATTAATGTTTTGTCTGGTTATTCTGTCCATTATTAAAAATAGTGTGTCTCTAACTGTTATTGAATTGATATAATTGTCTATTTTTCTCTGCATATATTTTAGGGACTCTATTGTTAGGTCTTTATTTATGAATGTATTAAAAAAATAAATGTAATCCAACAAAGAGGTGTTTCCTGAACAAACAACAAAGTTCCTTATGTTCTGTTCCCTGTTAGTCAAAACATGGTGAACACTCCAGCAATATTCCAGCAACATTTGCATCCCCTGGGAGGCTATTAGAAATGGAAATCTCAGCCCTCACTCTAGAATTGCTGAGTCTGTCTTTGCATTTTAACACTCTTGCTAGATGATTCTTATGGCCACTTCTGTTTGATTGATATTCTATCTCTTTACTTTTTGTTATTTTTAATAGTATGTAGGACTTTCTCATATTTTATATTAACTTGCAATTTTGTTTGTAGCCTATCTTCCTTTGCAAGAACATACCTTGTTAGTAGAAGAGCTTTGTTATGTCCCCTGTCATATCCCAGTATGTATCCCAATATGTAGCATAATCTGGCCCTTAATAGGGACTGAATAATAATTAAGGAGGGACTATAATAATTAAGTAACTGGGGGAAAGAAGGAATGAATGAAAGTATTCTGGAATAATAGGGTATAGATCTTAATTCTTCTGCAAAATTCTCTCACCCTTCACTTCTGTTCGTTTTATTCAAAACACACACACACACACACACACACACACTCACACAAAACAAACATAAAAAACATTTGGTCTTTTGATTCCGTGACTATGCCATAAACTCTCTCCAAGTTCTTTGGGAGTGTCGGTCCTTCTGGTGCAGCCACTCCTCTGGTCTTATAGCTTCTTCTTACCTGTGCATTAGATTCAAGCATCTTTCTTAATCAGATCAGACTTGATTATGCTCACTATGCATGTTTTCTCTGAATTTCTTCACTATGGAGCTCATCTGAGTCAAATTATATTTTAATATCTGTTTCTCCAGCTCTAAAAGGCAAGGAATATGTTCCTTGAAGTTACTAGAGAAAGTTTACTAGGTTAAGGATATATCCTTTAGTTACACTTTAAAAATAGAGTTATAAATGGCGTCTACTGAACAGTATATTTTCTAAAACTATTGAGCATATATGATATTTATAAACTGGTATTTTTTTTATTTTGAACTACCCAGCATTGGGAGGCATTCCGTGAGGCACACTAATAAGCAATATGACTAAGAGTGATTACTTAACTGCTCTAGTCTTTTTCCTTATCTGTACACAATACTTATTCTGTTATGTTCCCTTCTGACAGTTCTGTGGGATAACGCATGTAAATTTATCAGCATTCTTGGCACAGAATGAGCAGGCATCCAATAAATGGAATTGTTGTTATTTAGTGATATTCCTTGTGGGCTTCCAGTTGGTCTAGTGGTAAAGATTCTGCCTGCCAATGAAGGAGACTCTTGTGAAAGTGCTATCTCTTTAACGCAAAGTCAAACAGCAGAATTTACATTCTTTTATTTCAAATAGACCATGATGAGCTATGGCTGAGTCTGGTAAACTTTGCAAATATTTTATTACTAGTTACCTGTGTTTCTTACAAGTTTAAATTTCTAGTGTGTGTAAGTCTCAGGATTTTCCTTGAAGTGAAAAAAAAAAAGTAATAAACATGCAATGTAAAACCATATTTACCTTTACGTTGCTTACACATGCATGCCAAGTCACTTCAGTCATGTTCACTCTGTGTGGCCCTATAGGCTGTAGCCTACCAGGCTCCTCTGTGCATGGGATTCTCCAGGCAAGAGTACTGGGTGGGCTGCCAGGCTTTTCTGCAGGGAATCTTCCCAACCCAGGGACTGAACCCACATCTCTTGTCTCCTACATTGGCAGGTGTGTTCTTTACCACTAGCACCACTTGGGTTACATTGCTTATGAGAAAAGAATTGTGGAGAAATACCCTGGAGACAAGATAGGAAAGATACCTTTTTTATCTGATAGTCAGCTCCAATCCCTGCTTTAATTTCACTCAACTTGAAAAGATAGTAATTATTACTTGACTAGAAATTTTCATTTTCTGGTTTTCATTAACTGGGATTGAAAAATCAAATGGTTTAATTGCATGAACATCATAAAAGGGTAGTGTGTTTTTAAGCTATTTAAGATAATTTAAAAGTGTTTCTTAAGGTACATAGTGTGTATTAGATGGTTCAATGGCGCTGCCTTTGTTCTTGGTCCCTTTTCTAATTGAATTAGTACAGATAATGCATGAAACTCACGAGTGCAATGTATCAGAGGTGCACATGTATAGATTTTCTGATTATGAAATGTGTAAATTATCTTATCATGGGAGAATATACATCAGTGCTTATCTGTGTTCTCCCCCTTATCTCTAATGTTGGAGTTTTTATGCATCCTTTTTCATTTGTCAGTTTTCTTTTGGACATTTGAGCAAGCTAGAGATAGAGAGCCAGGACTCAATACTGGGTGTGAAGATGGCTGTAAACTCTGTGACCAGCAGCTTCATTTCTAAGTATTTATCCCCAAATAAAATAAGTATACAAAAAAGTCTGTACACAAATATTCATATGCAATTTGTTCACAATTGTAAAAAAAAAAAAAAAGAATCTTTCTACACTGAGTAAAAAAAAGAGAAGCAATATTCAGCAATAGAAAAGAATGATACAGAAAACAATTAGACTAATTGAAAGAAGCCAGAAGCCTAGCAAGTACTGATGTGAATTTCAAAAGACAAATTTAATCGTGTGAGAGGAAGCAGACTGGTAGTTACCTAGGGCAAATAAGGCAGAGGAGTAGGTGGGACAAGAGAAAAAGGAAGAGATTCTGCCTTCCTTGATATGATCCGCATTTTCTTATTGGACTGACACTGTCTGCCAGGCTCTCTTATCCTGTAGATTGAGAAGTGACCTGCTCAGGAGGCTCCTCGACTTGAATTAATCTGTTCTATAAGCTTTCCTGATATATTTTAAGTAAGTTTACATTCCAGCAGTGAATGCACATTAAGTTTAAGTTAGAACATGATTGACATACTAATAGTTATATAACAGTATTTGACTTAGAAATTTCCCAGGACAGCTTGAACATTATTACTCTGAATGAGCATTAGGGAACAAGGAAAGCTACCACCTAGTAGAAAGACAAATTCCTGCAAAACAACTGTGAGCAAAGAATAACAGAGGGAGAACTTAGCACACAGCTGTGGTTTACTCCTTTAATAGAGGGAGAAATAAATTTTTTTCAACAACCTTCACATTCTAATACTCTAACTTCATATTTAATATTTTAAAGTAAGTTCCAACTATAAAACTAAAATTTGGGAAACACTGCAGAATATAGGTGAAGAGCAACTACCATCTTGATTTCTACCAAAATAGTCTGATTTCTATTGACCTATACTTTATATGAATAGGTTCTATCCTGTCTCTTATACACATCTAGATGTGTATAAGAGACAGGATTCTTATGGCCACTTCTGTTTGATTGATATTCTATCTCTTTACTTTTTGTTATTTTTAATAGTATGTAGGACTTTCTCATATTTTATATTAACTTGCAATTTTGTTTGTAGCCTATCTTCCTTTGCAAGAACATACCTTGTTAGTAGAAGAGCTTTGTTATGTCCCCTGTCATATCCCAGTATGTATCCCAATATGTAGCATAATCTGGCCCTTAATAGGGACTGAATAATAATTAAGGAGGGACTATAATAATTAAGTAACTGGGGGAAAGAAGGAATGAATGAAAGTATTCTGGAATAATAGGGTATAGATCTTAATTCTTCTGCAAAATTCTCTCACCCTTCACTTCTGTTCGTTTTATTCAAAACACACACACACACACACACACACACACACACACAAAACAAACATAAAAAACATTTGGTCTTTTGATTCCGTGACTATGCCATAAACTCTCTCCAAGTTCTTTGGGAGTGTCGGTCCTTCTGGTGCAGCCACTCCTCTGGTCTTATAGCTTCTTCTTACCTGTGCATTAGATTCAAGCATCTTTCTTAATCAGATCAGACTTGATTATGCTCACTATGCATGTTTTCTCTGAATTTCTTCACTATGGAGCTCATCTGAGTCAAATTATATTTTAATATCTGTTTCTCCAGCTCTAAAAGGCAAGGAATATGTTCCTTGAAGTTACTAGAGAAAGTTTACTAGGTTAAGGATATATCCTTTAGTTACACTTTAAAAATAGAGTTATAAATGGCGTCTACTGAACAGTATATTTTCTAAAACTATTGAGCATATATGATATTTATAAACTGGTATTTTTTTTATTTTGAACTACCCAGCATTGGGAGGCATTCCGTGAGGCACACTAATAAGCAATATGACTAAGAGTGATTACTTAACTGCTCTAGTCTTGTTCCTTATCTGTACACAATACTTATTCTGTTATGTTCCCTTCTGACAGTTCTGTGGGATAACGCATGTAAATTTATCAGCATTCTTGGCACAGAATGAGCAGGCATCCAATAAATGGAATTGTTGTTATTTAGTGATATTCCTTGTGGGCTTCCAGTTGGTCTAGTGGTAAAGATTCTGCCTGCCAATGAAGGAGACTCTTGTGAAAGTGCTATCTCTTTAACGCAAAGTCAAACAGCAGAATTTACATTCTTTTATTTCAAATAGACCATGATGAGCTATGGCTGAGTCTGGTAAACTTTGCAAATATTTTATTACTAGTTACCTGTGTTTCTTACAAGTTTAAATTTCTAGTGTGTGTAAGTCTCAGGATTTTCCTTGAAGTGAAAAAAAAAAAGTAATAAACATGCAATGTAAAACCATATTTACCTTTACGTTGCTTACACATGCATGCCAAGTCACTTCAGTCATGTTCAACTCTGTGTGGCCCTATAGGCTGTAGCCTACCAGGCTCCTCTGTGCATGGGATTCTCCAGGCAAGAGTACTGGGTGGGCTGCCAGGCTTTTCTGCAGGGAATCTTCCCAACCCAGGGACTGAACCCACATCTCTTGTCTCCTACATTGGCAGGTGTGTTCTTTACCACTAGCACCACTTGGGTTACATTGCTTATGAGAAAAGAATTGTGGAGAAATACCCTGGAGACAAGATAGGAAAGATACCTTTTTTATCTGATAGTCAGCTCCAATCCCTGCTTTAATTTCACTCAACTTGAAAAGATAGTAATTATTACTTGACTAGAAATTTTCATTTTCTGGTTTTCATTAACTGGGATTGAAAAATCAAATGGTTTAATTGCATGAACATCATAAAAGGGTAGTGTGTTTTTAAGCTATTTAAGATAATTTAAAAGTGTTTCTTAAGGTACATAGTGTGTATTAGATGGTTCAATGGCGCTGCCTTTGTTCTTGGTCCCTTTTCTAATTGAATTAGTACAGATAATGCATGAAACTCACGAGTGCAATGTATCAGAGGTGCACATGTATAGATTTTCTGATTATGAAATGTGTAAATTATCTTATCATGGGAGAATATACATCAGTGCTTATCTGTGTTCTCCCCCTTATCTCTAATGTTGGAGTTTTTATGCATCCTTTTTCATTTGTCAGTTTTCTTTTGGACATTTGAGCAAGCTAGAGATAGAGAGCCAGGACTCAATACTGGGTGTGAAGATGGCTGTAAACTCTGTGACCAGCAGCTTCATTTCTAAGTATTTATCCCCAAATAAAATAAGTATACAAAAAAGTCTGTACACAAATATTCATATGCAATTTGTTCACAATTGTAAAAAAAAAAAAAAGAATCTTTCTACACTGAGTAAAAAAAAGAGAAGCAATATTCAGCAATAGAAAAGAATGATACAGAAAACAATTAGACTAATTGAAAGAAGCCAGAAGCCTAGCAAGTACTGATGTGAATTTCAAAAGACAAATTTAATCGTGTGAGAGGAAGCAGACTGGTAGTTACCTAGGGCAAATAAGGCAGAGGAGTAGGTGGGACAAGAGAAAAAGGAAGAGATTCTGCCTTCCTTGATATGATCCGCATTTTCTTATTGGACTGACACTGTCTGCCAGGCTCTCTTATCCTGTAGATTGAGAAGTGACCTGCTCAGGAGGCTCCTCGACTTGAATTAATCTGTTCTATAAGCTTTCCTGATATATTTTAAGTAAGTTTACATTCCAGCAGTGAATGCACATTAAGTTTAAGTTAGAACATGATTGACATACTAATAGTTATATAACAGTATTTGACTTAGAAATTTCCCAGGACAGCTTGAACATTATTACTCTGAATGAGCATTAGGGAACAAGGAAAGCTACCACCTAGTAGAAAGACAAATTCCTGCAAAACAACTGTGAGCAAAGAATAACAGAGGGAGAACTTAGCACACAGCTGTGGTTTACTCCTTTAATAGAGGGAGAAATAAATTTTTTTCAACAACCTTCACATTCTAATACTCTAACTTCATATTTAATATTTTAAAGTAAGTTCCAACTATAAAACTAAAATTTGGGAAACACTGCAGAATATAGGTGAAGAGCAACTACCATCTTGATTTCTACCAAAATAGTCTGATTTCTATTGACCTATACTTTATATGAATAGGTTCTATCCTGTCTCTTATACACATCTAGATGTGTATAAGAGACAGGATTCTTATGGCCACTTCTGTTTGATTGATATTCTATCTCTTTACTTTTTGTTATTTTTAATAGTATGTAGGACTTTCTCATATTTTATATTAACTTGCAATTTTGTTTGTAGCCTATCTTCCTTTGCAAGAACATACCTTGTTAGTAGAAGAGCTTTGTTATGTCCCCTGTCATATCCCAGTATGTATCCCAATATGTAGCATAATCTGGCCCTTAATAGGGACTGAATAATAATTAAGGAGGGACTATAATAATTAAGTAACTGGGGGAAAGAAGGAATGAATGAAAGTATTCTGGAATAATAGGGTATAGATCTTTTCTATCAGGTAGAAATTATAATAGTTTCTTAAATTCATAAGACAATTATTATGATTCTATCTAAGATAAACTGATGAACTGAAATAACATGTTTGCAATAAGGCAATCAAATAAATGAAATTGATTTCTAAATTAATAGAATTAAATCTATATTAGCACTATTAAAATGTCAAAGGATTTTTGTGCTAATAAATCCCAAATGAAAATTTTTTTCTTTGCTGATGTGATCAGTTTTCAAAACCTTTTCTGTAGTACCCAAAATTCAATGGAAAAAAATACGTATTTCACCTGATCTCTCTTCCTGAAACCTCTTCAATGCCACGTTTTATCCTTATGATCAGTATTGTCTTTTGCTTATCTGTTTACTAATTTCAGTTGAAACCATGTTATTTTATAAATCCTATTGTTTTCATTTCACGTATCTTAACTTTGACATTTCTTTTCTTATCATCAGTAAAACACTCATAGATTCCTTACCTTCACTTACCTAGCTCTCAAATTTCCCCTCATTCAGTCATTTCTGTCTCAAGTTTCCTCCTTAGCTTTATTCACAATTACTGTGTATGCTCACTGTTTGGGCCCAATTATTTTCCTTCCTGAAATCCTATCAATGACAAAGTGTTATCATTTAGATTGCATGCAATCTTCTGTCAGTAAATGTCAAGGACTTTCTATACTCTCACACTTTAAATCCTATTCCATATTTGACTTTTAAAAGTCCTACTTTATACGCAACTCAGCATGAAGCTTCCTTTCAAGGTGAGTACTCCTGAGCTGTCTCTTCATCCATCTGTGTCATCTTCAGGAAGTCATCCCTCATTAGGACTAATTCCTTATAATGTGGCTGCAGTGAAATGACAGTGCTGATTCGGGCTGTTCAGGCCTTGGCTTTTCGTGGCAGCTCTGACAGGAATTCAGATTTTGAGCAGCTTGGGAGAAGTAGAAGTAGCAACTTGCAGTTCAGTCTGGAAGAAAATCGGAAGTCATTGAAAGTTTCCTTCATTAAGACTTGCTTACATAAGACAGAACAATTAAATCACTTAAAAATTTCAGTTCTGATTTTATTTTGTTTTTCAGCATATATTTAGCTTTGCAGACAAAATTCTATTAATTGGGTGTGATTTTCTTGTTGCTAATTGCCCCTTTTCTCTCCCTTCAGACCTTTCTCATGCTTATTCAATAGAAAGTGGTTTGGAAGTGTATGCTTTCTCACTACCTCCACCTGTATTTCTATTTTGCCTCTCAAGGAGTGGTAGGATTTTAAAAGGTAGTGTGTATAATTCACTTTCTCCTTCTGGCATAAAATGAAAACAATGCTTAGTAATGGACTGTATCTTTATGCTCCCCTCACAGATTCTTGCTATATTGAAGCCCTAACCACTAGGGTGCCTGTATTTGGAGACCAGTCATCTAAGAAAGTACTTAAGATTAAGTGGTGTTGTAAGGGTAAGACTCTCATCTGATAGGATTACTGTGGTTATTACAGACACCAAAGAGCCTTGTCTCACTATCCCTCTCTTCCCCTCACCCTCTCTGTTGCCCTCCCCACACCAAGGAATGGCCCTGTGAACTTGTAGTTAGAAGCTGATCATCTTCAAGCTAGAAAGAGAGATCTCTCCACCCTGACAAAAGATTTTTAGCCTCCAGAACTGTGAGAAAGTAAATTTATGCTGTTTAAATCACCATTTTGCTATCACAGTTCAAGCCACCTAAGAGAGTATCTGAGTTCTTGTAAGCTATTTTTTGAAAGAGTGGTATTTGGTTAGGACCTAGAATTGTTTTTGTTTACTCATTCCACTACCTATCCTCATCATTTATGAAAAAAAATATATATATATATTTGAAAATTATGTTTGAAACACTAAGTATACAAATAAATACACACACACACACACACACACATATGTATATTTATTTATGGACTTAGTGTTTCAAAAGTCATTGATGTCTCTTTTTAACCTGGCTTGACCACAGAGAGGACCATTCAGCCTTGTCCCTGGGTTGACTTAAGTAAGTGCTCTGCAACAATAAAATAGGCTAAGCAGATAGAAGCAAGCACAGAAGTCTTGAATTTACCACACAAGTGGCAAGGCAAGGAAAAGATTAAGAAAAAAGGACAATGAGCAGAGTGGAGTATTTCTAATGCTGTTTAGTTAGGGGCACACTTTGATAATAAAATTACACTCTGCTTCTGAGCTACCCTACAACTTCTTCAACCTACTCTGTTGAAGCCTTTACTAGACAGGCCCAGTCATTTATAAATCTTTGTTGCACATGCACTCTTCAGGTTCCCTAAAGTTTTCTGGAAAGTCATTTCAGACAATTGGGAATTAACAAATAGAATATGAAATGGCCAATGTCTACCTGTACTTGTTTTTTGAAAATTAGCATAGTATGTTGCTCAGAAGGACTCTTAGTGGATATGTCCTGAAAACAGAATTCACACTGTTTACATATTATATACGAAGAGGTATAAGCGAATCATTTTGAGGCATAAGCAAATCATTTTATTTGGACAGAGTTTACAGCTAGTTAATTCAGTGCATGTGAGTGTGTTGAGAGATTTTAGAATGCAACTAACTTCGCATGCTATAAGGTCCTGTGAAAGCTTTAAAAAAAAACTCGCATACTTTTTTCCATGTTCAAAAGTTTCCTATGTGTTTTTCTAGACTTCAGTTCTTTTTCATTTATCACAATCAGTTTTCTTCAGTCTCCCTGTGGATTGGAGATTAACTAGTGCTATTTTTTCCCTTTTGTAAAGTATTAGTTAGTGTCTGTTTTTCTATATGACACAGCCGAGAAAAAGAAGCTATACAGGTGATCTCCTGGGGGGGAGATACTTTGAAAATATAAAGGTTTGGTGGATTTGTTTAAAACTTGGTTGTGATGTTCAGTCACTCAGTCGTGTTCGACTTTTTGTGACCCGTGGACTGCAGCACGCCCAGGCCACCCTGTCCTTCACCGTCTCCCGGAGCTTGCTCAAACTCATGTCCATCGAGTTGGTGATGCCATATAGCCATCTCATCCTCTGTCGTCCCCTGCCCCTCCTACCTTCAATCTTCCCAGCATCAGGGTCTTTTCTAATAAATCAGCTCTTTGCAACAGGTGACCAAAGTATTGGAGCTTCAGTTTTAGCATCAGTCCTTCCGATAATATACAGGACTGCTTTCCTTTAGGATTGACTGGTTTGATCTCCTTGCAGTCAAGGGATTCTCAAGAGTCTTCAACATCATAGCTCAAAAACATCAATTCTCAGGTGCTCAGGTTTCTTTATGGTCCAACTGTCACTTCCACGTATAACTACTGGAAAAACCATAGCTTTGATTATATGGACCTTTGTTGGCAAAGTAATGTCTCTGTTTTTTAATATGCTGTCTAGGTTTTTCATACCTTTTCTTAAAATATATATTAAATATAATTTACTGCAAAAGGAAGTTAGGTTAACAATATAATTTTAATGTACCTCCTTTTGTAAAACAAGCAACTTGTGTTGTTTAAGTTTGAAGAAGTGATAAAAATTGCTTTTATATTGAAGATAATTTATTGCTTATATGGATTCACATTATACAAATGAGAAGTACAATATTATACCTTGAGA
>SJYC01053657.1:0-21995 GCA_006408675.1 Madoqua kirkii | reverse complement strand
TATCGAGTGTTATTAGAAGACATTTTGCTTATTTTTCTATTATGATTCTCTGGCAATCTATAATTAAATAATTATACTAAATCAGTTAAATATTTTCTGTCGTATGTTTAGTAACACAAAGAACACAAAAATATACCTCATCTTCATAATAGCCTTATGCAATATCTAGTTGAATTTCCTCCTGTTGATAAGATTTTGCAGAGAAAATAAGTCTGAAAGAAGACAGACTAAGTGGCAAGTATGATATATAAGAATAAACATTTTTGATTGAGCTTGTCACTTGAAACTGGTAGCCAAATAAATTCCCTTATTCTGTAATGCATCGTAACTTATGTGAGATCAAATTGACACAGGATATTTTCTGTAAATAGAAGAGAGCTGAAGGCCTATAGTCTAAAATTACATGGATAAGATAAGCACCAATTTGTAATGACAAGAAATATTATTATTGTATCAAAGCTGTTATGCAAAGGGTATACAGCTGTTTATGTTAAGCTCATCTCATAATTTAGATGGTGATAAATGTGTCATTAATAACTGAGTGAAATTAAGTAGAAATGATCAGATATATATGACTAGGCTTGTAATATTTTAATCAAGTGGCATTCTATTGTCTATAACTCTTACAAAATAAATAGTTAGATGTCAGATAAATAAATATTAATATTTATAAAGCAGACCCTTCCAAAATCCTCTTGAATCGAATTTTTTATGTTAATTTACTTCATCCTTGATTTTTATTTTGCTTGTTTTTGATTTCCTAATCAAATTATATTCTCCTTTTAGTAATAGACTCAATGAACACTCATCATAGGACTGTAAGGCAATTCTGTTTGCTATCACCCTCTACAATGGCCGCACCTCCACACATAACATAAGTGACTTCTAAGACCATGAGGGAAATGGCCAAAGAAATTGTTGACTTAACAACAACGACAAAAAATGAGAGTCATGTTTCCCCTGAGATACCTGACTAGCAATTGTTTGGGGCAACAGTTAGGCCAAACGGTCCTCATCTTAACCCCTCTCTGGGGATCCCAGAGACAGATGGATAACATTATGTTTATTCTTCAGTCTACTCTGAAATATATACTGATGTGCATATTATGTATTATATAAATGAAATTTTTGCATTACACATGCCCCAGTAAGTTTGTCTCCAGCATATATTCAAACAACCTGTGTATAGATAACTCACATAGCATTATGTCTGAAAAAAAATTTTTGCCTGGAAGTATAGTTATAGCTATAGTATAGTTATAGTAAGTGTCAGCCCTCATTTTCACAGCTGTTATCTCCACTCTGTGTGTGTTTATGTCTGTGTGTGTGTGTGTGTAGGTATGTATGTGCTCAGTCATGTCCAATTCTTTCCAGCCCCATAGACTGTAGGCCACTAGGCTCCTCTGTCCAAGGGATTTTCCAGACAATAATACTGGAGTGAGTTGCCATTTCCTCCTCCAGGGAATCTTCCTAGATATAAACTCCTGTACCCTCGTACCTCTCTTTGAGAACACTGCTGATATCCTTGTAGTTAATCTTAAATATACTTTCTTCCACAGTGTCCACAAACAAGAAAACATATTTGACTTACACAGTTTCTGGGCCTAGGTTTTCTTTTAGTAATTTTATGTGATTTGCATTTATCACAATTTCCAAAAAGGAGATTATACAAAAAATACTAAAATCATTTTAGCAATTTTCTTTGCAGAGTAAACTGGAAAAATGATATTGTAGTGAATTTTTGAGATGTGTATGTAGAGATGGACTAGGTTTATAGACAAGTGACAAGAGAAAAAAGTCTATCAAGGAGGTAGGAATATATGCTTGTAATAATTTCAAATGAAGATGAAAAAGCTAAAGATGAAAAGGAAAGTGAAAGTTTTATGGTGGTTTTGTATGATATACTGTACTATTTACTAAGTATTCTTCATTAAATGTGATAATGGGTTTATACTAATGTATTGCTGGTACCATATTAATGTACTGAAACTGGTCCCTTCTTCTATGGCCAGGAAAGTGGCTCACTTTTCAGACATATTCTACTCGCCAGTGACCCCATAGATATATCCAAGGCATAGGATGGGACATGTACTTTTTCCCAGAAGGCTGACCCAAAGCCATGGAAAGCTATAGACTGAGAAATTACTCCCAAGGAACAGAAAATGAGCTACACAGGCAAAATATTGCAGTTGGTTCTCTCTCAACTCAAACATCTGAGTGATTGAGGACCATGTAGGTTATTCCTTTATATGAGCTATTTTATCTACACAGATTCTCAATTGAATGTGGAATTCAGTTCTTCTTCTTCTTCTTCTTTTTTTTTTTTTTGTCAAATCATTCTGCTAGTGAGGGAGATGGAGGACTCTGTTTCATTTTTGCACTATTGAAATTAGGTCTTAGTTGGGAGCTTCTCATTTTTAACTTATTTTGTTAAAAGACTCAAGTACAGAAAAAATAGAAAATGCATTCCAAGTAGTGTGATGACCATTGAAAATGATTTTTAAATTGATAAATGACAATATTCAAAGATTATAAGGGCCAAACCCATGTTTTTTATTCAAATTGTGAAGTAATAATTGCAAAATTTCCCTTTGTGCCTTCCAGTGACAACATTCTGAATTAGCCAAGAAGGATGGTTTATCCTGTTTCACTATTTACTAGTTTTCCCTGCAGTATTCCAAAAACCAGAAAAACAAAACAAAACTATTATTATGGCCTTGAATAAAAGACATGAAGACCAGAGGAGGGTTTTCTGGCAGCTTGGAGGATTTACTTTACTATAAAGTGTGTGAATCTTAGTGAAAACAATTTGAGCATATGACTGTGTCTAGTAGTGTTCAACAGCTTATATGTTAACTCTGGGAAAATGGACATTTGGATAGATACAGAGGTTTGGATTTGTCAGGAAAATGAGACAGTAAACCAATATAGAACAATGAGACATGTTTAGCCAAATGGGGCTTAACATGATGATCCATTTAACCTCAGGGAACAAAGTAAACACAAAGAGTTCTATTTGATAGCGAGCAAGTGGAGGAGGCCAAGGAGCAGAGACTCCACTACATAGAATTTGACAAAGAAGAAGATGAAGAGAAAGAAGATGAAGGAGGAGGGGAGAGGAGAAGGAGAAGAGAAAGAAAAGGAGTAGGGAGAGGAGGAGAGAGGAAAGGGGAGGAAGAAAGGAAGGAGTTGGGGAGAAAGTAGAAGAAAAGGAAAGCAAAAGCTATAATGTGAGTTGTTGGGTAAGAAATCTGAAAGAAAAATAAGTGGACAGAGAGAAGGATGTCTGAATTTAATATTTATGGGTGATTCAGAGTCTAATATTTTGCAATCAGTTAGGTTAAATTAAAGCTGTGTGGAATACAGATTTCTGCAAATTAGAAAGTAAATAAACTAAGATTTTGAAGTTTTAGATTTCTCCAGACTTTGTCCTAGGGAAGAGGGAGACAAACTGAAAAACTGATAAAACCCAAAGCTGTGGCTAATGTCTGGAGCTGGAATCTGGGAGCCAGGCAAGAACTGCTTAGAACTGGTGTTAGCAGTGTTCATTGAAACTCTAAGACCACTTACGTAGACTAACAAAAGAAGCATTATATGGAGATTGAACTGTCTTTAATAACAAATCAGAGCTGGGAAGGGGGGGGCTCAACAAAAGGAGAAATTATCATGTCATATGGAATTTCCTTCATACTATTTATGCCTTTCTTTTTAGTTTTCTTTAATCTCTTCAGGAGATTTGTATTTCTCCACTTTCTTATCCAGAAAGCAAATCCTCTGTAATCAAATAATTAATCCTGAGAGAAGGACATGGGGTAATATGTAGCATTAAAAATTCCTATTTAAAAGAAATCTATAAATAATTAATATACTTTCAAATTTGTAGTTTGAAGTACTTTTTAAAAATTCTCAACATCCAGTTTTAAGAAGGAGTTGAAATAAAAGGCATTGATGTGATCCTAAAGCTGTGGGTGATTGTGGCTTTTGCCATATCCCATGAGGTAGATGTTGAAATAAAAGCATAGCAAAAATATAGGATTTTGCAGAAATGTACCTTTAGTATAGTGCGTGTGTGTATGTGTGTAGATTTCACCAGCTGGCAAATGGCTATTTCAGGGAAACTTGTCTGATATTGATCTCAGATCCAAGTAGGAAACAAATCTCTTCTTTGAGAACTCTTAACGAAATGTCCAACCTCACAAATCTTTGGGTTCAGATATATGCTCCCTGTGTGGTACAGCAAAGGCTGGCTAAGAGTTAAAATGGTTATAGATTGTAACCTTGTGAAATACTTGGAAGAAGCAAAACTCAGGTCTGCTTGTAGAAACACATTGTAGATCTCATAGGATTTCTACAAATAAAATCCAAATTAATATAGATTCAAAATAAAAGCACAGGAAAGCTAATGAACCATGAGTGAGTGTTATCAATAAGACACTCAAACAGCAGACCGAGATATACAATGACTCTAATATTTTGAAATTTCAGATGCAGAATATAATAATAAAGATATAAATGAAGAAATAGGAACAGAAAAACAGCAGACTTTTCAAAATGACTACCAACATTAAAAAAAGAACAACAAATAGAATCTCTATAAATAGTACATGTAATCACTGAAGTAAGAACCCCAAAATGGGTTAGCAGCAGAATATACATTTATGAAGGGCAAACTTGTGAGCTGGAAGTTAATTCTAAAGAAATTCTGTTAAGCCAGTTCAGATAGAAAATGAGAGAAATTATGAAGGATAGACTAATACACATGAAAGGCAAAATGATAATGTGTAATCCATATTCTCCAAAAATATTTAACTAAAAACAAAGATGGAAAACTTACCCAACCTAATTCCAAAACTTATTATAAAACTTTAATAAGCAAGCAATGTTATATTGATAGGGATAGAAAATGGGAAAAAATCAAAGTTAGAAATAGGTTAACTTGTGTGGACTTTTTACTTTCATAAAAGGTACAAATGTATGTCATTCACCTAACAAAGAACTGAGTACAGCAGGGAAAGAATAGTCTGATCCTGCAAGAAAGCCTAACTTCTCAGTAGAGATGCCTGAAGATCTGTATGTCTTAGCATTGGTACAAACCAAAACATAAATAAGTGCTAAATAGATGGTTAAAGAAGGATCAACTTGGACCCAGAAGGAGACTAGTTACCAATAAATCATTATAAAATATCCTGACTGAAACAGAGAGATGGAAGAAAAATGATACAGAATAAAGCAAATACACACATAGGACACACAAAAATGCCTACAATATATATAACTGAAGCTAGATTAAAGATCTAAATGTAAGACCAGAAACTATAAAACTCCTAGAGGAGAACATAGGCAAAACACTCTCCAACATAAGTCACAGCAGGATCCTCTATGATCCACCTCCCAGAATACTGGAAATAAAAGCAAAAATAAACAAATGGGATCTAATTAGAATTAAAAGCTTCTGCACAACAAAGGAAACTATAAGCAAGGTGAAAAGACAGCCTTCAGAATGGGAGAAAATAATAACAAATGAAGCAACTGACAAACAACTCATCTCAAAAATACACAAGCAACTCCTGCAGCTCAATGCCAGAAAAATAAATGATCCAATCAAAAAATGGGCCAAAGAACCAAATAGACATTTCTCCAAAGATGACATACGGATGACTAACAATCACATGAAAAGATGCTCAACATCACTCATTCATCAGAGAAATGCAAATCAAGACCGCAGTGAGGTACCACTTCACACCAGTCAGAATGGCTGCGATCCAAAAATCTACAAGCAATAAATGCTGGAGAGGCTGTGGAGAAAAGGGAACCCTCTTACACTGTTGGTGGGAATGCAAACTAGTACAGCCACTATGGAGAACAGTGTGGAGATTCCTTAAAAAACTGGAAATAGAACTGCCTTATGACCTGCAATCGCACTGCTGGGCATACACACCGAGGAAACCAGAACTGAAAGAGATACATGTACCCCAGTGTTCATCACAGCACTGTTTATAATTGCCAGGACGTGGAAACAACCTAGATGTCCATCAGCAGACAAATGGCTAAGAAAGCGGTGGTACATATACACAATGGAGTATTACTCTAGGAAACCAGAACTGAAAGAGATACATGTACCCCAGTGTTCATCACAGCACTGTTTATAATTGCCAGGACGTGGAAACAACCTAGATGTCCATCAGCAGACAAATGGCTAAGAAAGCGGTGGTACATATACACAATGGAGTATTACTCAGCCCTTAAAAAGAATACATTTGAATCAGTTCTAATGAGGTGAATGAAACCGGAGCCGATTATACAGAGTAAAGTAAGTCAGACAGAAGAACACCAATACAGTATACTAATACATATATATGGAATTTAGAAAGATGGTAATGATAACCCTATATGCGAGATGGCAAAAGAGACACAGATGTATAGAACAGACTTTTCGACTCTGAGGGAGAGGGAGAGGGTGGGATGATTTGGGAGAATGGCACTGAAACATGTACACTATCATGTAAGAACAAATCACCAGTCTAGATCTGATATAGGATACGGGATGCTTGGGGCTGGTGCACTGGGATGACCCAGAGAGATGATATGGAGAGGGAGGTGGGAGAGGGATTCAGGGTTTGGAACTCATGTACACTTGTGGTGGATCATGTCAATGTATGGCAAAACCAATACAGTATTGTAAAGTAAAAAAATAGAATTTAAATTATAAGAAAAGAAGGTGAGGAAACAGAAGCAATATTTGAAGAGCTAGTGACTGAGAATTTGTCAAGAATGAGTAGGGATAACCCACAGATACAAGAAGTACTATGAACTCTAGTAGAATAAATGTAAAGATATCCTAATTAGATACATCATGGTAAAATTTCTAAAAACAAAATGCAAAGGGAATATATAAGATCAACCAGGGAGCAACAATAAGACAGCTGGCTTCCCAACAACAAAAACAAATAAAAGCAGAAGGTAATTGTATAGGATATTTAAAGTGCTGGGGAAAAAAAAAAATAACTGCCAAACTAGGATTCCAAACCAGATGATAATGACTCTCAAAAGTGAAGACAAAACAAAGGTAATTTCAGATAAAAATTGACCCGTTCCCTCTCAACCACACTATTAATATGGCAAATAACAAGGAAAGATTTCAGGTTTTTTTGTTTGTTTGTTTGTTTTTACCTCAGAGACAAGGAAGGTTATCCTAGAAACAAATATAAAAGTGAATGAAAGAATGAATAAGTGAATAGCAGTGAAGCTATTAATTATCTGCATATATCTTGATGACAACTAGTTATATAAAATATATCAAAATAAATAACAGTGTTGACATGCAAATGCACATGAAATACATTTTAAAGGCAAAGAAATAATACCACAAGATGTAAGGGGGTGTAAAAGGCACAGAATTTCTATACTCCTGACATTAAGCATGGATAAGGTAATCTCAAGGGTAACAAATAGAAGGATGGAAGTATGATTTCTTCATAGGCTTACAACAGAAAACTTCTAAATATATTTGAAAATTACAAATTAGGAGAGAAAATGCATAAATGGAGGACAAAGAGAAAAAAACCTTGTAAAGACTGGATATAAATCTACATTCTGTGTATTCAACTTGTCAGTCTTTTCATGAATTCTAACAATTCCTAAAGTATAGTATGTGACTATAATCCTGACATGGATATCAGAGCTATCATATATTGATGAATTTTTCTTGCTATAAGTCTTGAAGCTAATAATATAGGAATTTATTTTGACTTCTTTGAGCTTTTAATCTTCTGAACTAACAGCCCTAGTTGTGGTAAAATATAAAACCAGCAGTGGAAGCACAGATATTACTGGAAGATGAAGGCTTAAAAGGCCAGCTTGGGTGGTGGGCTTACCTTTGAAGCTCAATAGCTCCATAGGGAATTAATATATTGCAAAAAAAAAAGCATCATATAAAATGAGTTTTGAATGGAAGTTTAGGATTAGCAATTCACTTTTCCTTCACTGAGGCCAAGATGGTCAAATAAATTGGTAAAGATCACAAAGGTAAATAATAGTATATAACTCTAAGGAACAGATGAACTTAAGATTTTCTTTCCATCCTAGAAAAATGCATTGTTATATAATAATACAATAGGGATATTTCTTTAAAACTCGAAAGAGAATATTAATTTCCAGTAAAATTATAATAATGGATTTACTTGCTATTTGAATGAAGTTATCTGGAATCTTACATGTAAACATGTATTTCTACAGAATACAAATAGTTTTGAAGTGTTTCTTATAATACATGATATTAGGAAATAAATACACATACACATGCCCAAACAAGCAACACTAAATAAAAGATTTAACTGAAAGTTCTTACTGATAATATATATGGCATATTCTCCTATTTTCAGTTCTTTTCTATTGTGTTATTTTATTTACATGAACATGATTGATATGGCCCGCAAAATTTCATTTTAGGATGCACTGAGGTGCGATGGACGTGAGTCTGAGTGAACTCTGGGAGATGGTGATGAACAGGGAGGCCTGGTGTGCTGCGATTCATGGGGTCGCAAAGAATCAGACACGATTGAGCGACTGGACTGACTGACTGACTGAGGAGTTTGAGATCTGCAGTTGGAGTAACAATGCTCTTGATACCATTTCTCAAATTGTTTCATATACTAAAATGATTTAGAGTGCTTTTTTTCAGTTTTGCACTTCAGGCTTAGATGCTAACATGAATTATCCACTATAAAAAAAATCTGTGAAAACAAAAATGTTTATTACAAAATAGTGAATGCTACAATTTATAGCATTAACTGAGCATAATTTTCCTCTGTAGGCTAATTGTAATGGGGTTAGAGGAACTTGATTTTATATACATATTTATGTATATATTTATAAATATGATGCCCTTTAAAGATAAGATTGCTGGGAGAAATATAAATACCTCAAATGTGCAGATGACACTCCCCTTATGGCAGAAAGTGAAGAAGAACTAAGGAGCCTCTTGATGAAAGTGAAAGAGGAGAGTGAAAGTTTGGCTTAAAACTCAACATTCAGAAAACGAAGATCATGGCATCTGGTCCCATCACTTCATGGGAAATAGATGATGAAACAATGGAAACAGTGACAGACTATTTTGGGGGGCCCCAAAATCACTGAATATTTTGATGAATGCCACCATGAAATTAAAAGATGCTTGCTCCTTGGAAGAAAAGTTATGACCAACCTAGACAGCATATTAAAAAACAGAGACTTTTTTTGCCAACAAAGGTCCATCTAGTCAAAGCTATGGTTTTTCCGTTAGTCTTGTATTGATGTGAGAGTTGGACTATAAAGAAAGCTGAGCACCAAAGAATTGATGCTTTTGAACTGTGATGTTGGAGAGGACTCTTGAGAGTCCCATGGACTGCAAGGAGACCCAACCAGTCCATCCTAAAGGAAGTCAATCCTGAATATTCGTTGGAAGGACTGATGTTGAAGCTAAAAGTCCAATACTTTGGCCACTGATGTGAAAAACTGACTCATTGGAAAAGACCCTGATGCTGGGAAAGACTGAAGGTGGGAGGAGAAGGAATAACAGAAGATGGGATGGTTGGATGGCATCACAGACTCAATGGAGATGAGTTTAAGTAATCTCCAGGAGTTGGTGATGGACAGGAAGGCCTGGCATGCTGCAGTCTATGGGGTCATAACAGGTTGGACATGACTGACTGAACTGAACTGAAAATAAGCATTTATTCAAAGCATTTTTATTAATTAAACTATATGATTTCATATTTTGTTAGCACTAAATGTTGCAATAAATGCAAATCATTACTAACTTCTTTCATGAAACGTTGTTTTTCATGGATTTTAACTTACTATAATATAGAAGATATATGTGTGCTTCTGTATGCAGGCCAAGAAGTAACAGTTAGAACTACATGGAACAACAGACTGGTTCCAAATAGGAAAAGGAGTATGTCAAGGCTGTATATTGTCATCCTGCTTATTTAACTTATATGCAGAGTACATCATGAGAAACGCTGGACTGGAAGAAACACAAGCTGGAATCAAGATTGCCGAGAGAAATATCAATAACCTCAGATATGCAGATGACACCACCCTTATGGCAGAAAGTGAAGAGGAACTTAAAAGCCTCTTGATGAAAGTAAAAGAGTGAAAAAGTTGGCTTAAAGCTCAACATTCAGAAAATGAAGATCATGTCATCCAGTCCCATCACTCCATGGGAAAATAGATGGAGAAACAGTGGAAACAGTGTCAGACTTTATTTTTGTGGGCTCCAAAATCACTGCAGATGGTGATTTCAGCCATGAAATTAAAAGACGCTTACTCCTTGGATGGAAAGTTATGACCAACCTAGATAGCATATTCAAAAGCAGAGACATTACTTTGCCGACTAAGGTTTGTCTAGTCAAGGCTATTGTTTTTCCAATAGTCACGTATGGATGTGAGAGTTGGACTGTGAAGAAGGCTGAGAGCCAAAGAATTGATGCTTTTGAACTGTGGTGTTGGAGAAGACTCTTGAGAGTCCCTTGGACTGCAAGGAGATCCAACCAGTCCATTCTGAAGGAGATCAACCCTGGGATTTCTTTAGAAGGAATGATGCTAAAGCTGAAACTCCAGTACTTTGGCCACCTCATACGAAGAGTTGACTCATTGGAAACAAGACTCTGATGCTGGGAGGGATTGGGGGCAGGAGGAGAAGGAGACGACGGAGGATGAGATGGCATCACGGACTCGATGGACGTGAGTCTGAGTGAACTCCAGGAGATGGTGATGGACAGGGAGCCTGGCGTGCTGCGATTCACGGGGTCGCAAAGAGTTGGACACGACTGAGCAACTGAACTGAACTGAACTGAACTGAACGGAAGTCGCTTTAGCCGTTTCTGACTCTGTTCGACCCAGTGGAATGCAGCCTGCCAGGCTCCTTGTGTATGACATTCTCCAGGCAAGAATACTGGAGTGGCTTGCCATGCCCTCATCCAGAATATAGCAAATGATACAGGGAACACAGGAATTTTTGCTGTGAAAGAGATGGAAACTAACATTAATTATCTGTGATGTGCCAAATGCCACTTGACAAACATGAAGTGTATCATTACTATAGTGTTTAGATGACAGATATGGCAAAACTAGCAGGATTGTCACCAAACCCACTTCCTTTTCTTTAAAGCACAAAGCTCAGCTATGTGTTCTAGTTCTTTGTTGTTCAGTTGCTCAGTTGTGTCAGACTCTTTGCAACCCCACGGACTACATACATATGTGCCAAATGCCACTTGACAAACATGAAGTGTATCATTACTATAGTGTTTAGATGACAGATATGGCAAAACTAGCAGGATTGTCACCAAACCCACTTCCTTTTCTTTAAAGCACAAAGCTCAGCTATGTGTTCTAGTTCTTTGTTGTTCAGTCGCTCAGTTGTGTCAGACTCTTTGCAACCCCACGGACTACAGCATGCCCGGCTTTCCTCTCTTTAACCATCTCCTGGTGCTGCTGCTGCATCGCTTCAGTTGTGTCCGACTCTGTGCGACCGCATCTCCTGGAGTTGGTCAAACTCATGTCCGTTGAGTCAGTGATGCAACACAGCCATCTTGTCTTCGATTCTCCCTTTCACCTCCTGCCCTCAATCTTTCCTAGCATCAGTGTCTTTTCTAATGAGTTAGCTCTTCATCAGGCAGCCAAAGTATCAGAGCTTCAGCTTCAGCATCAGTTGCTCCAATGAATATTCAGGACTGTTTTCCTTTAAGATTGACTGGTTTGATCTCCTTGAAGTCCAAGGGACTCTTAAGAGTCTTCTCTAACACCACAGTTCAAAAGTATTAATTCTTCAGTGCTCAGCCTTCTTTATGGTCCAACTCTCACATCCATACAAGACTACTGGAAAAAACATAGCTTTGACTAGATGGACCTTTGTTGCCAAAGTGATGTCTCTGCTTTTTAATATGCTGTCTAGATTGGTCATAGCTTTTCTTCAAATGAGCAAGTTTCTTTTAATTTCATGGCTGCAGTCATCATCTGCAGTGATTTTGGAGCCCCCCAAAATAAAGTCAGTCACTGTCTCCACTGTTTGCCCATCTATTTGCCATGAAGTGATAGGACCAGATGCCATGATCTTCTTTTTTTGAATGTTGAATTTTAAGCCAGCTTTCTGCACTTGTCTCTTTCACCTTTGTAAAGAGTTTCTTTAGTTCCTCTTCACTTTCTGTCATAAGGATGGTGTCATCTGCATATCTGAGGTAATTGATATTTTCCCCAGCAGTCTTGATTCCAGATTGTGCTTCATCCAGCCTGGCATTTTTCATGATGTACTCTGCATGTAAGTTAAATAAGCAGGATGATGATATAGATCCTTGACTTCTTTCCCAATTTGGAACCAGTCTATTGTTCCATGTGCAGTTCTAACTGTTGCTTCTTGACCTGCATACCAATTTCTCAGGAGGCAGGTCAGGTGGTCTGGTATTCCCATCTCTTTCATAATTTTTCACAATTTGTTTGATCCATGCAGTCAAAGGCTATAGCTAGTCAATGAAGCAGAAGTAGATGTTTTGCTGGAACTCTCTTTTTTTCCCCTATGATCCAATGGATGTTGGCAATTTGATCTTTGATTCCTTTGCCTTTTCTAAATCCAGCTTCAACATCTCAAAGTTCTTGGTTCATGTACTATTGCAGAATTTTGAGTATTACTTTGCTGGCATGTGAGATGAGTGTAATTGTGTTATAGTTTGAATATCCTTTGGCATTTCCTTTCTTTGGCATTGGATGAAAACTGACCTTTTCCAGTCCTGTGGCCACTGCTTTTGCATCTAGATTGTGCTAAGTGAACAGTTCTCTCCAAACAATTTTAAGCAAAGTGATTTAGGTCACTTTTATTTTTGGAACAGTAGACAGCAGGCATCCCACTCCAGTACTCTTGCCTGGAAAAGCCCATGGACGGAAGAGCCTGGTAGGCTGCAGTCCATGGGGTCACTAGGAGTTGGACAAGACTGAGTGGCTTCACTTCCACTTTTCACTTTCATGCATTGGAGAAGGAAATGGCAACCCACTCCAGTGTTCTTGCCTGGAGAATCCCAAGGATGGGGGAGCCTGGTGGGCTGCCGTCTATGGGGTCGCACAGAGTCGGACATGACTGAAGCGACTTAGCAGTAGCAGCAGCAGGAGAAAGCAGATGTGTCTTCCTTATTCTTTTTCTATTTATCCTTAGTCTGCTCTTCTTCAGGTTGGATCAGGCTCAGAAAACCTTCACACCACATATTATAAGCTCAGCGGAACCTGAGCCTCTGAATGACTGCAGAGCCAACACACACACACACACACACACACACACACACTTACACATCCCTATACAATCAACCTGCAATGGACGCTTATGAAAAAAGAGGTGAACTTTTTTTTCCTAAGTAATTGAATCTTTGGGTTTTACATGTTATAGCAGCTAAGTTTGTTTAACTAATAAAAGGAAACTAGGAAAAGAAAAATTTTTAAAAAGCTAAGTTACTAGGAATTTGAGTAATCATGACCATTCTGTTATCATTGGGTTTGTGGTCAATTAAATAATGATTATCTGATGATTTAATAACTCTTTGAGAAATGCTTATAGAGAAGAATTTTTGGCAATCTTTAATAAAAGGAAGCTAATTAATCAATGTTTAATTTTCATGTGTAAATTCCACTAACAACAAGAAAAAGAGCATTTATTAAACTGTAAGGAGTTATTAAAGATCTATTCATAAAGCATTTCTAAAATGTCACTTAGATAAATCCTGTACATTATGAATCAAAGCAGAAAACTCTTTCTTGATCTAAATGTGATTGACCTTTATAATGGCAACAAAAATCCTGAGAGGTGCCATATAGGTAATCTTAAGGAACTACATAAGATTATGTAACATTTGCAGAAAATGATAATTTTGTGATTCATATATCTGAACTTATTAGTTCTGCATTTCAGATTATTGATGTATTTGTTTATATGTTTTGTAAAAATATAATTTATTTAATGAATTCTAAAGTGATAAGTCTTTGCTACATTGAAACTTGGAACATAATGAAATTAATCTGATTTTTCTCAGCTATGACACTTGATTAAAGCTGTCCAATGTAACCCAAATCTCTATTGCTACCAGGAAACTCAGAAAAAGCCAGTCATTTTTTAAAAATATAAATTTATTTATTTTAATTAGAGGTTAATTATTTTACAATATTGTATTGGTTTTCCTATACATCAGCATGAATCTGCCACAGGTATACATGTGTTCCCCATCCTGAACCCCCCTCCCTCCTTCCTCCCTGTATCATCCCTCTGGGTCGTTCCAGTGCACCAGCCCCAAGCATCCAATATCATGCATCGAATCTGGACTGGCAATTCATTTCATATATGATATTATACATGTTACAATAAAATATTTAATTTAAAAATCTTAATTTAAAAATTAGAGTCATGTAAAATAGGCTCTTGCAGAATTTTTCAGACTACTAAATAAGACTTTCATGAAAAATCATAATAAATTTATATTATATTTACTTCATATCTTTTAATAATATTAATTAGAAACACAATTCTTCTATAAATAATTATCTGTACTATACTCTCCGACTAATTTGCTAGAAGATTCGGAGTGTTTTCTATTTAATTTTCAGAAAACTTTATGCTCTGATTTCTGTGTTTAACAGAGTTGAGACAATAAAACAGACACAGACTTAAAAGGAAATGTAAACATGGCTCTTCCTAATTAAGCATCCAGAAATGAGTATAACCATTTTGAAAGAAAAAAGATGATACATGTTGCCTTTTTTTTTTTTTCCTTGCTGAATACCAAATCATTGTCTGAATAAATTAGTCCTAGAGGGTAAGATACTTGAAACTGAAGCCCAGTGTCCTGTGAATAAGCTTGGAAACAGTGGCAGACTTTGCTTTTTGGGGCTCCAAAATCACTAGAGGGGGTGACTGCAGCCTTCAAATTAAAAGACACTTCCTGCTTGGAAGAAAAGTTATGAAGAACCTAGACAGCAGAGATATTACTTTGCCAACAAAGATCCGTCTAGTCAAGGTTATGGTTTTTCCAGTGGTTATATATGGATAATAGATGTATTGGATCACAGAGAAAGCTGAGCACTGAAGAACTGATGCTTTTGAACTGTGGTGTTAGAGAAGACTCCTGAGAGTCCCCTGGACTACAGGGAGATCCAACCAGTCCATCCTAAAGGAAATCACTCCTGAATATTCATTGGAAGGACTGATGCTGAAGCTGAAACTCCAATACTTTGGCCACCTGTTGTGAAGGACTGACATGTTTGAAAAGACCCTGTTGCTGGGAAAGATTGAAGGTGGGAGGAGAAGGGGACGACAGAGGATAAGGTGGTTGATTGGCATCACCAACTCAATGGACATGAGTTTGAATAAACTCCTGGAGTTGGTGATGGACACGGAGGTCTGGCATCCTGAAGCCCATGGTGTCACAAAGAGTTGGACATGACTGAGCAACTGAACTGCACTGAACTTATCAGCTTGGACATTTTCAGCTCTTTTTAACAGAAAGCCCGATAATTAGTGGATTAATGTTTCTTTGTTTTTGTTTTTAAAGGAATTATCTATTGTAAGCAATAAGTCCAGACATAAAGCACTTCTAGGACTGTTTATACGACAGAGGATAAGGTGGTTGATTGGCATCACCAACTCAATGGACATGAGTTTGAATAAACTCCTGGAGTTGGTGATGGACACGGAGGTCTGGCATCCTGAAGCCCATGGTGTCACAAAGAGTTGGACATGACTGAGCAACTGAACTGCACTGAACTTATCAGCTTGGACGTTTTCAGCTCTTTTTAACAGAAAGCCCGATAATTAGTGGATTAATGTTTCTTTGTTTTTGTTTTTAAAGGAATTATCTATTGTAAGCAATAAGTCCAGACATTAAGCACTTCTAGGACTGTTTACTTCAGTGACCCAACCATGTTACCAGGGTTCCAGGTTTTTCCTATCTTTCTACTTTATCATCTTTATTCTGTCAAGATATCATCTGTCATCTTTATTCTTTCTCAAACTTGCCCGTTCATGATCACAAGGTAGCTTCAGGAAGTTCCAAGCATTTACGCTTGAGGCAGGGAGAGAGAAAACCAGAAGAAAGAAAGTGTGGCAGTTATTTCTATCCATTTTTAAGGATTATTAAATCTTAACAAGACTGTTCGCTAAGAGCTTATTAATCAGAATTTTGTCACCTGTCCAATCTTAACATAATCACAATGAATAGGTTAAAATCAACATAGCATGACTGGCTTAGTCTAATCAAGGTTCATCCCATAGGGTCTGGCAGTGACTCTTCTCTCTTGATCTTTATGGATTCTAAAGCCAAATATAATGGAGATTCCATTAGAAGGAAAGAAGAATGATTATAATGGGAGGAGTCAGCATTGCCTGACATAGTAGATAATCAATATTGTCTGAATAGACTTCCCTGATGGCTCAGATGGTAAAGACTCTGCCTACAATGTGGGAGACCGGGGTTTGATCCTTGGGTCAGGAAGATTCCCTGGAGAGAGAAATGGCAACCCACTCCAGTATTCTTGCCTGGAAAATCCCATGGGTGGAGTAGCCTGGTAGGCTATAGTCCATGAGGTCACAAAGAATCAGACATAACTGAGTGACTTCATTTTCACTTTCATTGCCTGAATAGATAAGCTGGAATGTTGGAAGATGCCAACAACTTGTATTTTATCTTTCTTAGTTAGGGACTTCCCTGGTGTCTCAGACGGTAAAGTGTCTGTTTACAATGCGGGAGACCAGGGTTCAATCCCTGCTTTGGGAAGATCCCCTGGAGAAGGAAATGGCAATCCACTCCAGTGCTATTGCCTGGAAAATCTCATGGACAGAGGAGCCTGTATGGGATTTCTCATTGAACTGATTCCAGTAACCTGATTTTTAGTATTAGGGATTTTTTTTTTCCATTCCCTCCATGATGTAATAGCATTGTTTAAAATCGGTAGAAGTAGGGTTAGGAAGAATGTAAATAAGGTATAGTCTTTCTAAATATGTCTTCAATGGACCTAATGATAGTTTCAGTTCAGTTCAATTCAATCGCTCAGTCATGTCTGGCTCTTTGCGTCCCCATGAATTGCAGCACACTAGGCCTCCCTGTCCATCACCAACTCCCAGAGTTCACCCAAGCTCATGTCCATCCAGTCAGTGATGCCATCTAGCCATCTCATCCTCTGACATCCCCTTCTCCTCCTGCCCCTAATTCCTCCCAGCATCAGGGTCTTTTCCAGTGAGTCAACTTTTCACATGAGGTAGCCAAAGTACTGGAGTTTCAGCTTTAGCATCAGTCCTTCCCAAAGAACACCCAGGACTGATCTCCTTTGACTGGTTGGATCTCCTTGCAGTCCAAGGGGCTCTCTAGAGTCTTCTCCACAGTTCAAAAGCATTAGTTCTTCGGTGCTCAGCCTTCTTCACAGTCCAACTCTCACATTCATACATGACTACTGGAAAAACCATAGCCTTGACTAGACGGATATTTGTTGGCAAAGTAATGTCTCTGCTTTTGAATATACTATCTAGGTTGGTCATAACTTTCTTTCCAAGGAGTAAGCGTCTTTTAATTTCATGGCTACAATTACCATCTGCAGTGATTTTGGAGACCCCCAAAATAAAAATCTGACACTGTTTCCACTATTTCTCCATCTATTTCCCATGAAATGATAGGACCGGATGCCATGATCTTCGTTTCCTGAATGTTGAGCTTTAAGCCAACTTTTTCGCTCTCCTCTTTCACTTTCATCAAGAGGCTTTTTAGTTCCTCTTCACTTTCTATCATAAGGGTGGTGTCATCTGCATATCTGAGGTTATTGATATTTCTCCCGGCAATCTTGATTCCAGCTTGTGCTTCTTTCAGCCCAGCATGTCTCATGATGTACTCTGCAAAGAAGTTAAATGAGCAGGGTGACAATATACAGCCTTGACGTACTCCTTTTCCTATTTGGAACCAGTCTGTTGTTCCATGTCCAGTTTCAACTGTTGCTTCCTGATCTGAAAATAGGTTTCTCAAGAGGCATGTTAGGTGGTCTAGTATTCCCATCTTTTTCAGAATTTTCCACAGTTTATTGTGATCCACACTGTCAAAGGCTTTGGGACAGTCAATAAAGCAGAAATAAATGTGTTTCTGGAACTCTCTTCCTTTTTCTATGATCCAGCGGATGTTGGCAATTTGATCTCTAATTCCTCTGCCTTTTCTAAAACCAGCTTGAACATCAGGAAATTCACGCTTCATGTATTGCTGAAGCCTGGCTTGGAGAATTTTGAGCATTACTTTACTAGCATGTGAGATGAGTGCAATTGTGTGATAATTTGAGCATTCTTTGTCATTGCCTTTCTTTGGAATTGGAATGAATACTGACCTTAATGATAGTTTAGTATACAAAAATGCTTATCTCAGTGTTAGAGAGTGTCCTGGACTTGTTTCAGTTTGTAAACACTGGAAATTATTAGAATTATTGTAACTGAGATTGCTAATTGTAATCTCAATTTCATTCTTTTTTTTTATTTTAAGCAAATTAACAACAATGAAAACTCAGTTAAAGTTTCCATATCCTTGTTTTTCTTGTAACTCTGTGTGCCCATGTGAAAACTTTCTGGCTAATGATGCAACCAGAAATTATTTGTTGAGGCTTAGCTCATCAAATTGGGACACTGAGACAGAAAGTTTGTCAATGTATTTTTTTTAACCTTTCTTGTATTAACTGCATACATGGTGACTCCCATAGCTGTGTGATACAGACAGAGTCTATAAATATAGAAGACAAAGATGGCAGAACAGAAAGATAAGTGGGACCCCAATAAGTATTGACCTGACTATGTGGAGGCATTTTTTATTCAGTTAAAGAGAATAAACGACTTCTATTTCTCTTGTTATTTCTTGTTTCTGGCCATTACAAATAAGTTCTCTTCCTAACTTTGTTTCCTATAAACTGCTGGGGATATACCTAAGACATGAAATTATTATTAATATATTAATAGTGTGTGCATGCATGCTAACTTGCTTTAGTCACGTCTGACTCTTTGAGACCCTATGGACTCTAGGCCCCTTGTTTATGGGATTCTCTGGGCAAGAATACTGGAGTGGGTTGCCATGCCCTCCTCCAGGGGATCTTCCCAACTCAGGAATCAAATATGCATCTCTTCTGTTTCCTGCATTTACAGGAGGGTTCTTTACCACTAGCGCCACCTGGGAAACCCAATATATTAATAGTAATAACAGTATAACGACAAAAAACATTCCTCTAACCATTTTGCTTAAAAATAACATTAATAATCTTTTATTCTGCAATTAATGATAGAGAAATAAAATGGTATACTTATATTTTTTACTTTTATTTGGCATTTGGAAGGTCTTTAAAGCTTAAATATCTATGTTGTTATTCATTATTTGCTTTGAACTATCCAATGGAATATAGGATCAAGAAAACAAAGAAAGCTGATGTATAAATTAATTTTTATCTAATTTCTTCAAAATTTAAGATCCACTTGCCTTAAATTAACCAGAAATAATTCAGTGATTCTTTAACATCTCAGGTTATTTCAATAATATTTACTTGTACTTTCTTTATAATTAAAGATCAAAGAAAAGATCTTTCATTTGTAAGTTTTAGTGATCACCACAATACTTAATATTAGCCAATGACATTTTTCAATGCTCAGTACATTTATTAATTTAACAATAATTTATTAGCAATTGGTACTAGTGGTAAAGAACTCTCTTGCCAACGCAGGGGATGCAAGAGATGTGGGTTTGATACCTGGGTCAGGAAGATTCCTGGAAAATGAAATGGCAACCCACTCCAGTATTCTTACCTGGTAAATCCCCTGGATGGAGGAGCCTGCTGAACTACAGTCCACTGGGTCACAAAGAGTCAGACATGACTGAAGTGGCTTAGCACATCCATGGATAAATCTGATATAAACATCTCTGTGCAAGGTTTTGTTTGGACTTTAAGATGTCAGCTACTTTGGGTTGTTACCCTGCTTGTTTAACTTATATGTAGAGTATATCATGAGAAAATCTGGGCTGGAAGAAGCACAAGCTGGAATCAAGATTGCTTGGAGAAATATCAATAGCCTCAGATATGCAGATGACACCACCCTTATGGAAGAAAGCAAAGAAGAACTAAAGAGCCTCTTGATGTAAAAGAGGAGAGTGAAAAGTTGGCTTACAACTCAACATTCAGAAAATGAAGATCATGGCATCTGGTCCTATCACTTCATGGGAAATAGATTGGGAAACAATGGAAGTAGTGACAGACTTTATTTTGGGGGTGCTCAAAATCACTGCAGATAGTGACTGCAGCCTTGAAATTAAAAGACACTTGCTGCTTGGAAGAAAAGTTGTGACCAACCTAGACAGCATATTCAAAACCAGAGACATTACCTTGCCAACAAAGGTCCATCTAGTCAAAGCTATGGTTTTTCTAGTAGTCATGTATGGATATGAGAGTTGGACTATAAATAAAGCTGAGCACCAAAGATTTGTTGCTTTTAAACTGTGGTGTTGGAGGAGACTTTTGAGAGGCCCTTGAACAGCAAAGAGATCCAACCAGTCCATCCTCAAGTAAATCAGCCCTGAATATTCTTTGGAAGGGCTGATGTTGAAGCTGAAACTGCAATACTTTGGCCACCTGATATGAAGAACTGACTTGTTGGAAATGACCCTGATGCTGAGAAAGATTGAAGGCAGGATGAGAAGGAGGTGACAGAGGATAAGATGGTTGGATGGCATCACAAACTCAATGGACATGAGACTGAGTAAACTCTGGGAGTTGGTGATGGACAGGGAGACCTGGTGTGCTGTAGCTCATGGGGTCGCAAAGAGTTGGATATAACTAAGCAACTGAGCTGAACTGAACTTTGGGTATATGCAAAGGAGTGTGACTGCTAGATGCTATGGCAGAAGGGTGCTCGACTTTATAGCAAACCTTTAGAATATCTTCCAAAGTGACTATTATTGTGCATTCTCACCAGCAGCAGATGCAAGTGCCTGTTGTTTTACATCTTTGTCAGTATTTGGTGTTGTCAGTGTCCTGGGCATTTTAATTGGTGTGTGTTAGCATCTCATTGTTTCAGTTTGCAGTTCTCTGATGACATCTGATGTGAAGTAGCTTTTCGTATGCTTAAGTTGCCATCTGTGTATCTTCTTTTTAAAATTTATTTTTAATTGGTGAAAAGTTGCTTTATAGTGTTGTGTTGGTTTCCAGATATGTGTGTCTGTGCTGAGGTGTCTGTTAAGGTCTTTGGCCCAGTTTTAAATTGAGTTGATTTCTATCGTTGAGTTTTAAGAGTCTTTATATATTTTGAATAGCAGTCCTTCATCAGATGTGTCCTTTACAAATATTTTCTAAAAGTCTGACTTGTCTTCTCATTCTCTTGATTGTCTTTTTTTTTTTAGGTACTGAAATTAGAGGAAAGCTTTATTATTTATAGCATTTTTCCCATTAATCTGTTTTATACCATGCTAATTATAATATAATTTACACTCATATTTTAAAATATGTGAACGTAAATGTTCATCATATATACATTTCATTATACCCTGAATTTAGAATTAGTCAACTAAAAATGAGAACTGGTCTTAGCCAATGCCTCTTCACCCTATTTGAGAAAAAGATTGGGGAAAGGAATTAACAGTTATGAATGCTGGTTTACTATGAACTAGATATTGTCCTGTTCACAAAATGCATAATCCCCTTTCAACCTCATCACTCCATATGAAAATGTTATAACCGTCCTTTTTTAAGGGCACTTTTTTTTTAGAGCAGCTTTTGGTTTACATCAACATTGACAGTATATTCATTTAATGTGATGACATATTAGTAAAAAACTTGAACAGATGAAACATTCAAAGTAATATCCAAAGAGACTTTAACAAACATAATTTATAACAGTGTTAGCAACAAAAATAAAATTACGGTGATGCCTCTGGAACCCAGAAGCAGTTGGGAATATTCACTGTGTAAATAGTGTATGCAGGTCA
>SJYC01053652.1:0-13854 GCA_006408675.1 Madoqua kirkii | reverse complement strand
AGAAGTTATTTTTAGAAAAAATATTTTACCTCAAATAATAGTTTTTAATAAAAATATTTTCAAAATAGTAAAAGTAAAAACAATATATAAGAATACTATCTTGCTTTAAGATTGACTGCATTTATGGGAATACTTTGGACACAATTAAGTAAAGTTTTCAAGTAAACGACACTTGTCTTTGTCTGTTTTCTACCTCCTATGTCAGATATTTTCAACTCTGCAATGCACTGGAACAACATTCACAAAGACACTTATCTAGTTTCCCCCCAAAACCACATCTAAGTTAGATAATCAGGTTTCACAAATGTAAATGAAAGTATTTAGACAATTTTGTGTCCATAGCATCCTTTCTTAAAGTTTATCTATTGGAGTATAGTTGCTTTACAAAGTTATGTTAGTTTCTGCTATACAGCAAAGTGAGTCAACTTCATGTGTACCTGGGAATGGAAGCAAGCTAAATGTCCATTAACAGAGGAATAGATAAAGAGTTTGTGGCACATGTATACAGTGGAAAATTGCTCAGCCATAAAAAGGAATGAAACTGTGTCATTTGCAGAGACATGGGTGGACCTAGAGATTATCATACAGAGTGAAATAAGTCATAGAAGTAAAATTACTTTATACCAATGCATATATGTGAAATATAGGAAAATGGTGCAGATGTACCTATTCACAAAGCAGAAATAAAGACATAGACATGGAGAATAAATGTATGGACTCCAAGGGGCAGGAGGGGGAAGCGGGGGGGATGAATTGGGAGATTAGGATTGACATATATACATTGCTATGTATAAAATAGATAATTAGTATGAACCTACAGTATAGCACAGGGAACTGTACTCAAATGTTCTGTGGTAACCTAAAGGGCAAGGAAATAATGCCATCTTTTGTTCAACATTATTTTTTTAATTGACATGCCATTGTATGTAACAGTAATTTAACTCATTTCATTCTTTAATTTTTTCCATCATACTGACAGTGATCATATGGATTATTTCTAATTTGAGGCTGTTCTATATAATCACCTATAAATATTATTTTAGTGGACACAAAACTTCCTAACCTACTCAGACTCCCTCAGATATATGGCATGCATTTCTCAAGTTTTGAACAGGACTTTGATATCTGTCTTACTGTGATCAGTTTTGCAATACAAGGTAAATTTTTCTTAACAGTTATAGAGTTATGATTACTTGCTTATTTTTTGTCCTGTGTTAATAAAAATTTTTCTATATAATTGCATTTTGATTCACTTTAAATAGTGGTTTTGTGTGGGTCAGTTAAATTGGTATTTTACTTTTACAGTTCTGTGTATTCTTGCCACCTCTTCTTTATATCTTCTGCTTTTGTTAGGACACCATTTCTGTCCTTTATTTATCTGATCTTTGCATGAAGTGTTCCCTTGGTATCTCTAATTGTCTTGAAGAGGTCACTAGTCTTCCCATTCTATTGTTTTCCTCTATTTCTTTGCATTGATCGCTCCTGAAGGCTTTCTTATCTCTCCTTGCTATTCTGTGGAACTATGCATTCAGATGCTTATATCTTTCCTTTTGTCCTTTGCTTTTCACTTCCCTTCTTTTCACAGCTATTTGTAAAGCCTCTCCAGACAGCTACTTTGCTTTTTTGAGATGTGTATAAGAGACAGGTTATATAGTAGGACCTTGCTGTTTATCTATTTCATACGTAATAGTTTGTATGGGCCAATCCCAAACTCCTAGTTTATTCCTCCACCTCTCCCTTCCATTTGGTAACCATAAATTTGTTTTCTGTGTATGCGAATCTGTTTCTATTTTGTAAGTAAGTTCATTTGTATTTTTTTTTTGACTCCACATAAAAATGGTATCATGCTACATTTGTCCTTCATTGTCTGACTTACCTTCTTCAGTATGATCACTTCTGAGTCCATCCTTCAATATTGCTACAGATGACATTATCTTTTTATGGTTGAATAATATTCCACTATGTGTCTGTGTATGTATATACACATACGTATATATATACATACACATATACACATATATACATATATACATATATCACATCTTCTTTATTCATTCATCTAACAATGGACAATTAAGTTCCTTCCATGTTTTGGCTATTGTAATAATGCTGCTATGAACATTGAGGCATTTTTTTTTCCAGAGTTTTCTCTGGATATATGCCCAACAGTGGGATACTTTATTATATGGTAACTCAGTTTTTAGTTTTTTGTGGAACCTTCATACTGTTCTCCATAGTGGCTATACCAACATACATTCCATCCAATAGTGTAGAAGGGATTCTTTTTCTTCACACCCTCTCCAGCACTTATTATTATAGACTTTTTGATGATCGCCATTGTGATGTGAATTGATACCTCCTTGTATTTTTGATTTGCAAACCTTTGATAATTAGTGATACAGAGCATCTTTTCATATGCTTATTGGTGATCTTGTATGTCTGCTTTGGGGAAATGTCAATGTAGGTCTTCTGTCCTTTTTTTTTTTTTCTTATTGAGTTGTTTGAGATTTGTGGATATTTTTGAGATCTATTATTATAGTCTCACCTATGCACAGAAAATACACACAAACACAAATTAGTCACATCTAGTATATATATTATACTGAAAGTATTTAATGACTACACTTTGATTGATAACCATTGTGTAAAAACAGAGAAGTTGTGTGGATCAAAGGGAATATTCCAGAATGCATATATTAGAAAGGATAATGGTCCCTGATCTCAAAAACTCCTATGCTAGTAGGAGAAACAGATAAATGAAGAAGTGACCACAATGTAGTGTATGAAGCATAATTGATGTATTGGTATGTGTTTTGGAGCACAAGAAGCAAAATTCTCTAGTAGAAGTGAAAACAGAATTCTTCAGATTAAAGGAAAAGTGCTAAGATTAATGACAATTAACAATACTGGAAAAGATATGAAATAGTGAGAAGGATTAATTGATTCAGGAGAATCTTTGAGTTAGCTAATCACTTTAAAATAAAACACAGTCAATATTGTAAATTAGCCTCCAATTAAATAAATTTATACTAAATAAAAACAAGAAATAAAAAAAGGAATTCTATAAAAAGAAAGTAGCGCCCAGAAGCTGTAGAATTTACATCTATTCCATGAGAAAGCCTCTTCAAAATTTTAATGCCATGCTATTGAGCTGCATAAACAGTCATTTAAACACCACTACATAAGTATGTATAAATCTGTGATCAATTATGTTAGTTCACCTTAGGTCCTAATGTCACACTGAGAGTATTTTGTAACAAATAAACTGCAGTGTTTTTTATTTTTTCAGTGTTTTTCATATTCATTTGTATTAATGATATTTCAAGTTTTTCAATCATATTTAAACTAATACATAGTGAATAGCTTCAATGTTCTGTTTTTATAGTGATATTTATTACAGAAATTGAGAGTATATCTTATAATATGGTATCTACATAGATGTGTTGCTATCTTCCTATTTTTCAAAGCTGTATTTTCAGAAGATGTAGTACTCACATAGAGTTGCTATTGGGAACTGACAATATCTGAGTTTTCTTGATAAATATGATAGTCTGAAGAATTTTCCAAAATAGAACATTTTATTTTCAATGACTTGAGAGTCTTTTTTGGAGATTTCAGATTGTATACTTAAAATAACAGAAGAGTATGGAATGAGATATATAGGTATCAATAGGATCAGTATCATTTTTTAATAATACCTTTTTTTTTAACTTTACAATATCGTATTGGTTTTGCCATACATCAACATGAATCTGCCACGAGTATACATGCGTTCCCCATTTGAACCCCCCTCCTACCTCCCTTCCCGTGATAGAATATAAACAGGAAGGATTATTCAAAAAAGAATAGGGATGATGTTAAAGACAAGTTTTCCGTTTCCCATTTAGCTTGTATGTGGCTCTAAAAAAGACCAAAGGAGACTAATATGAAAGATTCCTTCTAAACACTGGATGTTCTCCCAGAGTTGATACAGTGTCAGAAGGCGGTGCCTACTTTTTGTGAGGCTAGTTTCTCTTGCTAGCAGAGTCATGTTAGAGCCCCATGTGTCTCTTCTGATTAACTTAAGATTGTCTCTGAAGGGCATTTACTACTGTCACATCAGAAATACCCTATTGCTTGCTTTAAATAGTAGAAGCATCTTACTCTCTAGCCATGCAACTTCCTTAACTTAGTGCAGTGACTCCTAAAACCTATGATTGCCTTTCTAGAATTGAAACTTGCTCTCATTTTGAAATTGGTTCTAATTATCAA
This sequence comes from Madoqua kirkii, assembly GCA_006408675.1. NCBI lineage: Eukaryota > Metazoa > Chordata > Mammalia > Artiodactyla > Bovidae > Madoqua > Madoqua kirkii. The sequence continues at coordinate 9,603 of SJYC01053652.1, read as the reverse complement.
TTTTTAATTATCTTCCTTTTTATAATTGTATATATATAAAAACTTGATCATGCACTATTCAACACTTACCATCTACACTCATTTTTAATATATAAGTCTGTCTTTCTTTTCTATTAAGTTCACTTTTTGGTTGGTTTGCTTTATGTCATTTTTTTCTAGCTTTCATCATTCTGAATTAAACATTCTTTTTCATCTTAAAAACAGATATAGCTATTTTCTAGGAACAAATATCCAGCAGGTTGATATCTATACTATTTTAAAATGATTTCTCAAGGGACACTCCTGGCATAAAAAACAGAACAGTAACTAGATATCTTTTCTACTACTAAAAACTAAAGTGTTTAATATCTTTGAAGGACAGGGGATTGTATTTTGAGTTCAAGGATTTTTTTTCCCGTGTCTATATAAATAGACACTCTTTAAAAGTAATTTTCAGTTCATAATCCTGAAATTGTGTTGTATCTAATGGAGATATTTGGATATGGTAAAATTCAAAGTGTATATCATCCAATAAAAAAGTCAGATGTGAAAAGATGCAGGGAAATACATGCCACAACTAGGAGAAAAATCCATTAGAACATACATAGAATTGACACATATGCAAGGATCAGCAAGCATTAATACATTTTTATATTTTTTATGTTAAACTAGAAGAAAAATTAAATGTATTAAGTGAAACATTAATGATGAAAGGGATTGAACTTGAAAATTTCAAATGCAAAACAATGAATCTAAACACAGACCTTATTTATTTTACAAAAATTAACTGAAAATGGGTCATAGGCCTGAAAGGCTGCTGCTGTGAAATGTTTGCTTTGCCATGATTTGTGACCTCTTGAGGAGAGAATTTTTATTCTGGGCCCAGAGACTAGGCTTGATCACTCAGAGCTTTTTGTGCAACAGAATTTTATTAAACTGTGAAAGAGATTGAGAAAGCTTCTGTCATAGACATAAGAAGGGGGCAGAGAGAATGCCTTCTCGCTTGCTAGTTTTTAGCAAAGACCATGGCACCCCACTTCAGTACTCTTGCCTGGAAAATGCCATGGACGGAGGAACCTGGTGGGCTGCAGCCCATGGGGTCGCTGAGTCGGGCACGACTGAGCGACTTCACTTTCACTTTTCACTTTTATACACTGGAGAAGGAAATGGCAACACACTCCAGTGTTCTTGCCTGGAGAATCCCAGGGACGGGCGAGCCTCATGAACTGCAGTCTAGGGTTTGCAAAGAGTCGGACACGATTGAAGTGACTTAGCAGCAGCAGCAAGTTTCTAAGGCTGAGGGAGTTTCACCAGGCCCCTCTACCACAATATGCCTTTTGGAGATAAAATGGCAGAAGGTGTGTCATCCCTGGCCATGAAACAATTGACATGAATACTGATTTATTGAGCGATTCAGTCAAGCAGCAGCAGCAAGTTTCTAAGGCTGAGGGAGTTTTACCAGGCCCCTCTACCACAATATGCCTTTTGGAGATAAAATGGCAGAAGGTGTGTCATCCCTGGCCATGAAACAATTGACATGAATACTGATTTATTGAGCGATTCAGTCCAAGGTTTGAGAAAATCAAACAAGTTAGTCTTAGGTGGAACTGTTTTGAAGAAAGACAGATTCCAAAGCAAATATAGAGTTTCATTAACATAGTTTAAGAGAACTATTTCCTTAAGAAAATCTTTGGTTAGCTCAAGGTTTGAGAAAAGGTGAGAAAAGTTAGAATCAGGTGTCATTAAGAGAATTAAAAGAAGCTTCTTTTAATTTTGTGTAAGGAAAAATATTTCTGCCACTTGCAGCTTATTTCTTTCTGTTGCTTGTGGACCTCTGGCCTTCCAGTCTGTTACCATCTCAGGCCTACATGTAAAATGGAAAAACTATAAAACTTCTAGAAGAAGATAACATAGGAAAAAATCTAGAGGACTTGGGTTTGGTAGTAATGTTTTTAGATATAATATTTGAAAGAAAAATGAAAATTGAAATTTAATTAAAAGTAAAAGCATTAGCTCTGTGAAAGACTTTGCCAAAAGAATTAGAAAAAGCTACAGAGCTGGAGAAAATATGTGCAAAAGATACATGTGATAAATGTTGTTCAGGGACCAGTCATGTCTGACTCTTTGCGACCACATGGACTGTAGCACACCAGGCCTCTCTGTCCCTCACCATCTCACATAGTTTGCCCAAATTGATGTCCATTGCATTGGTGATGCTATCAAGCCATCTCATCCTCTGATGCCATTTCTTCTTTCTGCCCTCAATCTTTCCCACCATCAGGAACTTTTCCAATGAAAGAGCTGTTTGTTTCAGCTAACCAAAATAAAGGAGTTTCAGTGTCAGCATCAGTCCTTCCAATGAGTATTCAGGGTTGATGTCCCTTAAGATTGACTGATTTGATCTTATTGCAGTCCAAGGGATTTTTCAGGGATTATCTAGCATCAATTCTTTGATGCTTCATCTTCTTTCCAGTCCAGCCTCACAACCATACATGATCACTGGGAAACCATAAGTTCAGTTCATTCACTCAGTCATGTCTGACTCTTTGTGACCCATGAATCGCAGCATGTCAGGCCTCCTTGTCCATCACCAACTCCTGGAGTTCACCAAAACCCATGTCCATTGATTCAGTGATGCTACCCAAACATCTCATCCTCTGTTGTCTCCTTTTCCTCCTGCCCTCAATCTTTCCCAGCATCAGGGTCTTTTCAAATGAGTCAGCTCTTTGAATCAGATGGCCAAAGTATTGGAGTTAAAGCTTCAGCATCAGTACTTCCAGTGAATATCCAGGATTGATTTCCTTTAGGACGGACTGGTTGCATCTCCTTGTAGTCCAAGAAACTCTCAAGAGTCTTCTCCAACACCACAGTTCAAAAGCATCAATTCTTTAGTGCTCAGCTTTCTTCACAGTCCAGCTCTCGCATCCATACATGACCACTGGAAAAACCATAGCCTTGACTAGATGGAACTTTGTTGGCAAAATAATGTCTCTGCTTTTGAATATGCTATCTATGTGGGTCATAACTTTCCTTCCAAGAAGTAAGCAGGTTTTAATTTAATTTTAATAGCTGCAATCGACATCTGCAGTAATTTTGGAGCCCTAAAAATGAAAGTCAGGCATTGTTTCCACTGTTTCCTTATCTATTTCCCATGAAATGTTGGGACCAGATGCCATGATCTTCATTTTCTGAATGTTGAGCTTTAAGCCAACTTTTTCACTTTCCTCTTTCACTTTCATGAAGAGGCTCTTTAGTTCTTCTTTACTCTCTGCCATAAGGGTGGTGTCATCTGCATATCTGAGGTTATTGATATTTCTCCCAGCAATCTTGATTCTAGTTTGTGCTTCCTCCAGCCCAGCATTTCTCATGATGTACTCTGCATAGGAGTTAAATAAACAGGGTGACAATATACAGCCTCGACATACTCCTTTTCCTATTTGGAACCAGTCTGTTGTTCTGTGTCCAGTTCTAACTGTTGCTTCCTGACTTGCATACAGATTTCTCAAGAGGCAGGTCAGGTGGTCTGGTATGCCCATCTCTTTCAGAATTTTCCACAGTTTCTTGTGATCCACACAGTCAAAGGCTTTGGCATAGTCAATAAAGCAGAAATAGAGTTTTTCTGGAACTCTCTTGCTTTTTCAATGATCCCTCAGATGTTGGTAATTTGATCTCTGGTTTCTCTGCCTTTTCGAAGACCAGCTTGAACATCTGGAAGTTCATGGTTCACATATTGCTGAAGCCCGACTTAGAGAATTTTAAGCATTACTTTACTAGCGTGTGAGATAAGTGCAATTGTGCCGTAGGTTGAGCATTGTCTGGCTTGCCTTTCTTTGGGATTGGAATGAAAACTGATCTTTTCCATCCCTATGGCTACTGCAGAGTGTTCCAAATTTGCTGGTATATTGAGTGCAGCACTTTCATAGCATCATCTTTCAGGATTTTAAATAGCTCAACTGGTATTCCATCACCTCCACTAGCTTTGTTTGTAGTGATGTTTCCTAAGGCCCACTTGACTTCACATTCCATAATGTCTGGACTTCACATTCCATGATGTTTAAGTTAGTAATCACACCATCGTGATTATCTGGGTTGAGAAGATCTTTTTTGTACAGTTCTGTGTATTCTTGCCACCTCTTCTTTATATCTTCTGCTTTTGTTAGGACACCATTTCTGTCCTTTATTTATCTGATCTTTGCATGAAGTGTTCCCTTGGTATCTCTAATTGTCTTGAAGAGGTCACTAGTCTTCCCATTCTATTGTTTTCCTCTATTTCTTTGCATTGATCGCTCCTGAAGGCTTTCTTATCTCTCCTTGCTATTCTGTGGAACTATGCATTCAGATGCTATATCTTTCCTTTTGTCCTTTGCTTTTCACTTCCCTTCTTTTCACAGCTATTTGTAAAGCCTCTCCAGACAGCTACTTTGCTTTTTTGCATTTCTTTTTCTTGGTGATGGTCTTGATTCCTGTCTCGTGTACAATATCATGAACCTCCATCCATATTTCATCAGGTACTCTGTCTATCAGATTTAGTCCCTTGAATCTATTTCTCACTTTCACTGTATAGTCATAAGGGGTTTGATTTAGCTCATACCTGAATGGTCTAGTGGTTTTCTCCACTTTCTTCAATTTCAGGCCAAATTTGGTAATAAGGAGTTCGCACTGACCTGGGGAGTTCATTTTTCAGTATTCTATCATTTTGCCTTTTCATAGGGTTCTCAAGGCAAGAATACTGAAGTTGTTTGCCATTCTCTTCTCCAATGGACCACATCCTATCAGGTCTCTCCACCATGACTCATCCCTCTTGGGTGGCCCCACACAGCATGGCTTAGTTTCACTAGGTTAGACAAAGCTGTGGTCCATGTGATCAGACTGGCTAGTTGTCTGTGACTATGGTTTCTGTCTCTCTGTCCTCTGATGCCCTCTCTCAGTGCCTAATAGCCTTGACCATACAGACCTTTATCGGCAGAGTAATGTCTCTGCTTTTGAACCCACTGTTTAGGTTTGTCATCACTTTCCTGCCAAGAAGCAAACGTCTTCTTTCTTGGCTGCAGTCACCATCCGCAGTGATTTTAGAGCCCAAGAAGAGGAAATCTGTCACTACTTCCATCTTTTCCCTCTCTGTTTGCCATGAAGTAATGGAGCCAAATGCCACAATCTTAGTTTTTTTTTTTTTTTTAATATTTCGTTTTAATTTGGCTCTTTCACTTTCCTCCTTTGCCCTCATAAGAAGCTCTTTAGTTCCTCTTTGCTTTCTGCCTTTAAAGTGCTATCATCCTCATATCTGAGGTTGTTGCTATTTTTCCCACTGATCTTGTTTCCAGTCTGTAACTCATCCAGCCCTGACATTTCTCATGATGTGCTCACTGTATGGATTAAACAACAGGGTGACAGCAGACAACCCTGTTGTACTTCTTTCTCAGTCTTGTATCTATCAGTTGTTCCATACAGGGTTCTAACTTTTGATTTTGACTAGCATATACGTTTCTCAAGAGACAGGTAAGATGGTTTGGTATTCTCACCTCTTTAAGAGATTTTCACAGTTTGTTATGATCCACACAGTCAAAGGCTTTGGCAGAGTTGATGAAACAGAGGTAGATGTTTTTCTGAAAATCTCTAGCTTTCTCTAGGATCCAACAAATGTTGGTAATTTGATCTCTGGTTCCTTTTCCTTTTTTACATCCAGCTAGGACATCTGGAAGTTCTTGGTGCGCATAATGCTGAAGCCTAGCATGCAAGATTTAAAGTGTGACCTTCCTAACATGGGAGATGAGTGCAATTATCCTATGGTTAGCACTTTCTTTAGTCCTACCCTTCTTGGGAATTGGGATGAGGATTGACCTTTGCCAGTCATGCAGCCACTGGTGGGTCTTTCAGATTTGCTCATATAACCTGAAAGCAACATAGATGACTTTATCCTTTAGGGTTTTGAATAGTTCTACTGGATTCCTATCACATCCACTAGCTTTATTAGCAGCAGTACTTGACTTCACTTTCCTGAACGTCTGGCTCTGGCTGGCTGATCATGCCGTCGTAGTCATCCAGTTCATCTAGATCTTTTTTATACGGTCTTTCAATGCATTCTTTCCATTTCTTCTTGATCTCTTCAGTGTCCACTATGTCTTTACCATTTATGTTCTTTATTGTGTTCATCTTTAGGCAAAATTCCCTTGACATCTCCAATTTCCCTGAAGAGATATTTAGTCTTTTCCCTTCTGTTGTTCTAGTTTTATACACTCTTTATTGAGGAAGCGTTTCTTGTCTCTCTGAGCTATTCTTTGGTAATCTGTGTTTACTTGGATATACCTTTCCTTTTCTCCCTTGGTTTTCACATCTCTTCTTTCTTTGCTGCTGCTAAGTCGCCTCAGTCATGTTCAACTCTGTGCGACCCCATAGACGGCAGCCCACCAGGCTCCCCTGTCCCTGGGATTCTCCAGGCAAGAACACTGGAGTGGGTTGCCATTTTCTTCTCCAATGCATGCAAGTGAAAAGTGAAAGTGAAGTCACTCAGTCGTGTCCAACTTTTAGCAACCCCATGGACTGCAGCCTACCAGGCTCCTCCATCCATGGGATTTTCCAGGCAAGAGTACTGGAGTGGGGTTCCATTACCTTCTTTCTTTAGCTACTTGTAAATCCTCCTCAGATAATCACTTTGCCTTACTGCTTTTCTTTTGCTTTGGAATGCTTTTGTTAGCTGCGTCTTCTATAGTATTATGGATCTTTGTCCACTGTTCTTCAGGCACACTGTCTACCTATTCTAGTCATTTGAACCCATTCATTACCTCCACTGAATATTCATGGGGAGTTAGATATTCATACATGGCTGGCCTAGTGGTTTCCCCACTTTCTTTAGTTTAAGCCTAAATTTTGCTATGAGAAGCTGATGATCTGAGCCACAGTCAGCTCCAGGTCCTGTTTTTGCTGACTGTATTCATCTTCTTCATCTTTGGCTACAAAGAATGTAATCAATTTGATTTTGGTATTGGTCATTTGGTGATGTCAATGTGTAAAGTCATCTCTTGTGTTGAAAAAGGATATTTGCTATGATCAATGTATTGTCTTGTCAGGATTCAGTTAGCCTTTGCCCTGCTTCATTTTGTTCCCCAAGGTCAAACTTGGCCTGTTACTCCATGTATCTCTAAGCTTCCTACTTTTGCACTTCCATCCCCAGTGATAAATAGAACATCTTTTTTGTGTGTATTCCAAGAAGTCTTCTAGGTGTTCATAGAACTAATCAACTTGTTGATTAGTTTCTTTGGCATCAGTGGTAGAGACATGGACTTAGATTACTGTGATGTTGAATGGCTTGCCTTAGAAATGAACTGAGACCATTCTGTCATTTTTGAGGTTGCCTCAAGTAGTGCATTTCTGACTCTTGTTGATTATGAGGGTTACTCCATTATTTCTATGGGATTCTTGCCCACAGTAGTAGATATAGAGGTCATCTCAATTAAATTCATCCATTCTTGTCCGTTTTATTTCATTGATTCATAATATGTTGATGTTTATTCTTCCAATCTTCTGCTTGATCACATCCAATTTACCTTGATTCATGGAACTTACATTCCAGGTTCCTAGCAGTATTGCTCTTTGCAGCACTGGATTTTACCTTCATCACCAGACACATCCACAATTGAATACCATTTCTGCTTTGGCACCGCTGCTTCATTCTTTTTGGGGCTATTAGTAGTTTTCTACTCTTCCCCAGTAACATGTTGGACACTTTCAGACCTGGGAAACTTATCTCTCAGTGTTGTGTCTTTTTGTCTTTTTATATAATTTGTGAAGTTCTCATGGCAAGTATACTGGGGGGGGTTTGCCATTCCTTCCTCTAGTGGATCATGTTTTGTCAGAACTCTCTGCTATGACCCATCTATATTAGGTGGCCCTACATGGCATGGCTCATAGTTTCATCAATTTATGCAAGCCCTTTCACCACAACAAGGCCATGATCCATGAAGGAGTGATAAAGGACTGCTATCCAGAATGTATGAACTATTAAACTCAAAAACAAGAAAATGAACAACCCAACTAAAGGATGGGCCAAACACTTGAACACACACCTTACCAAGGTGATATATGGTGGGAAGTGATCATATGAAAACATACTCAACATTATATGTCATTATGTGATTTAAGGTTAAAACAAAACACCACTATATCCCTGTAGGAATGGCAAAATTTCAAAACATTGACAATATCAAATGCTGGCAAGGTTATACAATAACAGAAATTCATTGTTGAGAATGCACAATGGTACAGCCATTTTGGAAGAGAGCTTGGCAGTTTATGATAAAACTAAACCTAATTTTACAGTGTGATACAATAATTTTTCTCCTTGAAATTTACCTAAAGAAGTTGAAATCTTATGTCAAACAAAAAGCTGCACTCAAATAGCAGCTCTATTCATAATAGTCCAAACTTGGAGGCCACCAAAATGTTGTTCAGTAGTTGAGGAAATAAACATTCAGTTGAAAATGGAAAAACATTTAGTGCTAAAAAGGGCTGAGTTATTAAGCCATGAAAAGACATGGAAGAATCTTAAATGCATATTGTTAAGTCAAAGAAACAAAATATAGCAAAGGCATCATACTGATTCAACTCTGCAAAACTATAAAGACAGTAAAAAGATCAATGACTGGGGACAGGGGAGAAAGGGATTAATAAGCTGAGCACAAAGTATTTTTAGAGCAGTGAAACTATCCTGTGTAATTCTACCATGGTGACATGTCATTCTACTTTTGTCCAAAACCACAGAATGGACAACACAGGAATGTAACCTATAGGCTCTGGTTGATAATGGTGTGTCAAAATTTTTTCATCAGTTGTAACAGATGTACCACAGTGATATAGGTTTGATGGTGAATGAGTCAGTGTAGGATATGCTAGTGAAGTATATGAAGCCTCTGTACTTTCCTCTCAATTTTTCTGTGAACCTAAAACTCATCTAAAATGAAGCCTATAAATTTTTTAAACTAAATCTCTGCAGATGAAAATTTCAGTATTTAAGTTAAAAATACTGTGGATGGAATTAAAGGAGTATTGTATATGGCAAGATATGATGACTGAATTTTAATATATAACAGCAAAAACTATTCAATATGAAACACACCAACAAACTCAAACTGATCATAACATCAGTGAACGGTAGGACAGGTTAGTCTGAAGAGGCTCAGCAGAGGTAGAGGAAGATTACTTAAACAAATAATGGCTCAATATTAAAAAATAAGAGAAAAACATCATGAAAGCAAATTACAATATAATTGCTCAAAGTTGGCAATTTTAACAAATGCACTAAATAATAAACAAGTCTTTTAAAAAGACGTAAGTAAAAAGTATGTTCTCTAATAATAATATTAAATTAAAGATAACAAAAACTATTTGAAGAAATCTGCACACTATGGAAACTAAATACAACACTTCTAAATAGCCCACAGATCAAGTACAGGAATAGGGAAATTAGAAAATATTATGAACTGAGGGAGAATGAAATCATATGTTCAAAGGAAGAAAGTTCTCAAATCAGTTTTGTCAGCTTTAAAAATAAAACCCAAAATTAAACAAAGATAAGGAAGGTTACTGAATCCAATGTAAGCAAAAGAATAAGGTATGAAAACAAATAATGGA
>SJYC01053651.1:0-10735 GCA_006408675.1 Madoqua kirkii | reverse complement strand
CTAGGCAAAAATTATTTTCTAATGTATATATAATATATATAACACATATATATTACATATATAATGCATATATATTACATATATATATAATACATACTATTTACATATATATTACACAAAAGCTTGAAAATATGTGAGCTGTTTTCAAATATCTTTTGGTATTGATCTCTAAAATAATTCCACAGTAATAGGAGAACGAACTCGGTATAATTTCAATATCTTTAGATCATGGAATTCATGCACCTGGTCTTATGTCTCTGGATATGTTCCAGTGTCTCCTAGTTTATAGTCTACGGGAACTTAAATAGAATTTTTATCCTACTGCTGAATGAAAATTGTGTAGATCTTAATATATTGAATTGGTTCATAATGCTTTTCAGGTCTACTGTATTCTTCTTCTCTGTACATTTGTTCTATTAATTTCTGAGAGTTTGGTATTGAAACACCAACGAAAATTCTTTACACAAACAATTGTAATATATAGTGAAGCTATATATAACTTTATTCTGTGTTTTCCACGTCTCCTATAAATGTGTTATCATTTTTTCATAATTTCAGAAATAAAGAAGAAAGATACAGAAGTAAGCAAGAGCATCAGTTCAGTCGCTATGATAAATATCAGAGAGGAAAACAATAAAATAGGAAGTAGTACACCTGTGGCTGATTCATGTCAATGTATGGCAAAACCAATACAGTATTGTAAAGTAGAATAAAGTATTAAAAAGAATAAAAAAACAAAGACAATCAAAAAAACGAGAAAAATAAATGAAAACAAAACTCTCTTTTGAGATCAGTAAAATTGATTAATGTATAGATTGATTGTGAAAAAAGAAAGAAGACACAAATTTTCAATATCAGGAATCAAACACCTAGCATCCATTGATATTCTACATATATGAAAAATATAATTGTAGAATAATGCAAATTTAGCCAATAAATTTAACAACTTAGGTTAACTGGACAAATTTCATGAATGAGATGAACTGAAACTCACTAAAGAAAAGTCAAGATAGCTGCAATATTTCTGTATTGATCTTTCCTTCAAATTGAATTTATAGTTAAAATGTTATCTATAACAAAATCTGTAGGCCATATGGCTTCGCTGGTGAATTCAAATAAATATTGGAAGAAAAGTTATGACCAACCTAGATAGCATATTCAAAAGCAGAGAAATTACTTTGCCGACTAAGGTCCGTCTAGTCAAGGCTATGGTTTTTCCAATAGTCATGTATGGATGTTAGAGTTGGACTGTAAAGAAGGCTGAGCACCGAAGAACTGATGCTTTTGAACTGTGGTGTTGGAGAAGATTCTTGAGAGTCCCTTGGACTGCAAGGCGATCCAACCAGTCCATTCTGAAGGAGATCAGCCTGGGATTTCTTTGGAAGGAATGATGCTAAAGCTGAAACTCCAGTACTTTGGCGAAGAGTTGACTCATTGGAAAATACTTTGATACTGGGAGGGATTTGGGAGCAGGAGAAGAAAGGGACGACAGAGGATAAGATGGCTGGATGGCATCACTGACTCGATGGATGCGAGTCTGAGTGAACTCCAGGAGTTGGTGGTGGACAGGGAGGCCTGGCGTGCTGCAATTCATGGGGTCACAAAGAGTTGGACACGACTGAGCGACTGAACTGAGCTGAACTGAATACCAGCTTCTTACATAATTTCTAGGAAATTGAAAAGGCAGTACTACTTCTTTATAGCTTATTCTATGGAGTCAGCATTATCTTTATATCAAAACCAAATAAAGAAAAGTGAACTATATAGATCAGCACCTCTCTTGTGTGTAAGTGTAAAACTTTTCAACAAAGATTTAGCAAATAAAACACAACATATTTGAATGGGTAGCTCAGTGGTAAAGAATCTGCTTGCCAAACAGGATATGTGGCTTGGGGAGATGTCCCCTGGTTGGGGAGATCCCCTCGAGAAGGAAATGACAACCCACTCCACTATTCTTGCCTGAAAAATCCCATGGACAGAGGAGCCTGGTGGGCTATAGTCTATATGGTTGCAAAGAGTCAAACGTGACTGAGCAATTAAACAGCAACGTTATTTAGTGAATTTTACTTTAGGATAAACATTTAAAGTTCAATCAACATAATTCACCACAGTAGCAAATTTTAAAAAAATAAATGCTATATGATCATCTTCATGGATATAGTACATATCATCTGACACAATTCAGTGTTCATTCCTAATTTAAAAAAAAATCCTCTGTGCAAACTATCAACAAAAGTAACTCATTCAGCTTGATAAAGAGAATCCATACCTAAAACTCACATCATGCTTAATGATTACAGATTGAATGCTTTCTTCCTAAAAGCATGAATAAGGCAAGGATATCCACTGGCAACACAAAGCAATAGTGTTGACAGCTGTATGGTAAAGCAAGTCAAATGAATTGTTTTAAAAGATTTCTAGATTGGAAGAGATAAAGGACAACCTCTTTTATTCACAAATGACTAAACCTTTTTATAGAGAATCTGAAAAAAATAATTACTAGGACTCACAAGTGTGTCTAGCAATGTTGTAGGATAGAAGATTAACATATGTGCAACATATGAAGATCGGTGTAATGCAGCACATCAGTAGGATAAAGGATAACTCATGGGGTTAACTCAGTAGATGCAGAAAAAGCATCTGGCAAAACCAACACTTTTTCAGAATAAATTCACTAAGGATAAGGCTACTTCTCAATCTGAAAAAGAACATTTGCAAAATAACCAGAACTGACAACATATTAATGATAAAATAAAAAATAAAAACCTTTCTTCTAAGAGCAAAAGAAAATCAAAGATAACCTCTCTAACTACTTTTAGAGCTCCTAGCCAAGGCAATTAGTTTATCAGAAGAAATAAAAGATATCCAGATAAGAATGGAAGAAGTAAAACTATCTCTGTTTACAGATGAGTCAATCTTGTCCACGTAGAATCCTGAGGAACATGCAACCGACACACATGCACACGTAAATCATTAGAGCTTATAAACAAATCCAGTAAGATTCCTTTTAACCAAATCCAGTAAAGTTCTTTATAAACAAATTCAGTAAGGATTTCAGTGTGCAAAATCAATATACAAACGTCAACTGTATCTATCTCTATACAATTGGCAATGAATAATCTAAAGGTGAAATTAAGAAATCAACCCTAATTACAGCAGCATCAGAAAGAATAAAATATTTAGGAATATGTTTAACAAGATTCAAGACTTGTACAGGAACTACTAAAAAAATCAAAAGTAATTAAAGACCTAAATAAATAGAAATACCATGTTCACAGATGGGAAAATTACTATTGTGGAGATAAAAGAATATTTCCCAAATATTCTACACATTTTCACGTGGAAATGTGAGGGACCCAGAATAGCCAAAACAGTCTTAAAAATAATAGAGCAAAATTGCAAGACTTATATGGAAAGTACTGGAATAAGTTATATTTATCATGAATCGATTTTTGACAAAAGTACCAAGACCATTTCAATGAGAAAGAAGATTCTTTTCAAGGTATGTTGCTGCAGCCAATAGGTGCCCATATTCCTTCTGAAGTGTCAGTCATGAATGCCATCCTTTTTTTCTTCCTCTACCTTTCCCCTTCCTCTTCCACTTCTATATCCACTCCCATTTCCTTGCTCCCCATCTCCTCCTCCTCTTCTTTTAACTCAAACTTAGCTAACTATGTTTTTCATCTTTTTCATTATTGACTGGTTAATAATAGTATAAATCAAATGCTATTTTGCCATGTGTATATTTAAGGAAAAAATGAATCAGTTTAAAACAGTGTGAGTTGATCAAAATTCATATATTCTTCCAAAATCAATGTCTTCTTGGAAAATTAGACCTCCACAAAATGTATATAAATCACTATCTAATAAATATTTAAGGGATAGCTACTGTACACTGTCTTCATTAAATTGCTATTTGTGATGGACTCTTGAGATCTATGATTATAAGAATGTCTATTAATTTAGAAACATTAAAAGCTTTAATGTCAGCAAAAGTAGCTAAAACATTTTTGCTTAGTACTGCACACTGAAATAAGCAATTAAATAATATGATTTTAAAAATAGTTGACATAAATATAATTGAAAATATTCTTTTAATATGTGTGAGGCATTTTGCTGGAAATTACTAGCAAATACTGATCATTAAGATAATATCATCTAGAAATGTGGTCCAAGTGTCTCATTATGCTAAATCATTTCATCTTCTTTATACATTGTTGTTCAGTGACCCAGTTGTGTCCGACTCTTTGCGACCCCATGACTGCAGCATGCCAGGCTTCCCTGTCCCTCACCATCCCTTGGAGTTTGCCCAAGTTCATGTTCATTGCATCAGTGATGCCATCCAGCCATCTCATCCTCTAATGTCCTCTTCTCCTTCTGCCCTCAATCTTTTCCAGCATTAGGGACTTTAACAATGAATCATCTCGTCACATCAGATGACCAAAATACTGGAGCTTCAGCTTCAGCATCATTTCTTCCAGTGAATATTCAGGGTAGATTTCCGTTCAGAGTGACTGGTTTGATCTCCTTGCTCTCCAGGGGACTTTCAGGAGTCTTCTCCAGCACAATAGTTCAAAGGTATCAATTCTTTGGTGTACTGCCTTCTTTACAGTCCAGCTCTCACAACCATATGTGACCACAGGTAGTACTACAGCCGTGATTATATACACCTTTATCGACAGAGTAATGCCTCCGCTTTCAACACACTGTCTAGGTTTGTCATCACTTTCCTGCCAAGAAGCAAACATCTTCTGATTTTGTGGCTTCACTCACCATCCGCATTATGTTAGAGTACAGGAAGAGGAAATCTATCAGTGCTTCCGCCGTTTTCCCTTCCACTTGCCAAGCAGTAATGAGGTTGGATGCCATAATCTTAGTTTTGTTTTTTAATATTTAGTTTTAAGTTGGCTCTTTCACTCTCCTCCTTCACCCTCATCAAGAGGTTTTTTAGTTCCTCTTCACTTTGTTCCATTAAAGTGTTATGATCCACATATCTGAGGTTGTTGGCAGTTTTCCCGCCTATCTTGATTTTGGCTTGTAACTCATCCAGCCCTGACATTTCTCGTGATGTGCTCAGTGTATGGATAAAACATCAGGGTGACAACAGACAGCCCTGTCAAACTCCTTCCTTGATCTTGAACCAATCAGTTGTTACATACATGGTTCTAACTGTTGCTTCTTGACTCACATACAGGTTTCTCAGAAGATTGGTATGGTTGTCTGGTATTCCCATTGTCATAATCTACAGTCAAAGCCTTTAGCATAGTCAATGAAACAGATAAACAGATTTCTGAAATTCCCTTGCTTTTTTTTTTTTTTTACAGTCCAGTGAATACAATTAGCAACCATTATCTAATAATTTAAAGAGCAGAAAGATTATATGTCTGTCTCAAGTTCACACAACAGATATACTAAGATTATATAAAGAAATAAAAGCAGCCTTATTTTCAATTAATTCTCCCCTTAACTGTTACTCAGATGTGACTGAAATGGCCTAAATAATAATTGTCTCAAAACTAAAATTTCTGAAATAAAGATAACCTGTTTTGTTCAAAAATCAAGTTAGTGATAGATAAGGGTGAGAAGCAAATAGCCAAATTGACTCAGGCTATATTTTTTCTTTAAAGTTACAAACACATTGCAAAGAAGCTCATACGTTCTTCATCTGACTTCCCGCCAATTGTGACACTTCATATAGATGTAGCACAACATCAAAATCAAGGAACTACCTTTGAACATAACTATTAACTAGACTTTAGACCTATTTCAACATTTAAAAAGCTGCATTCATGTATTTGTGTGTGTATGTGTAGATCTACATAATTTTTTCTCTGTGTATAGCTTTATTCCATGTATTGATTCATATCAGTGATCTGATAGGGCTAGAGCAAGCAATCTTTTTAAAATCTCAATCTGTCATATACAAGTTACCCCATTAGTTCTATCGCCTCCAAATGAGGAAATGTTTTGCAGGAATTTCACTGCTTAGCCCTGCTCTTAGGCTCATCTGTCCTGATTTACTAACTTGCAACACAAGTGACTGTTGGGTTTCCAAGTCCTATTTAGCAACAGGAGCCTTCTTCTTGTATGCAAACCAGGGACAGAAATTCCTAGAGAGTGGGAAGGACAACTTTGCCCAACTCAGTCATAGAGCACGTGCTCACCATTTCCCCTGGATACATCAAGAAAATGGCTCCTAATCCTCTTGAGTTTGAGTACAGTCAGATGCCCTACATAGCCAACTGCACATGGAACATTGCTGTTTGGATGTCCTAAGCCACTTTAGCTTACAGCTTATAAAACAATATTTCTCAGCTTTACTCTTATGCTTCCTCAAAAAAAAAGAAAAAAAAAACTTCAATATAGTGAAATATACTAACAGTTAACCAGAAATCTTGACAAAATTGATTTCTTTTACTTCAACTTCTGTTTCTTCCAAATCTTTTCACTGCCAGTTTATGGTAACTCTTTGTCCTCTTTTTCTCATAAGTCTTCTCCCTTGCCCACATTCTCTCAGCTACCACCGTATTTCAGGCCCTTCAAAAAATTTTTAATCTAAATGATATATTTTGCCTTCTATTATGATTGGCCTTTCTGTTTCCATAAAGATCTAATGTTTCTTGTGTACTCTGCTTTCAGACTAAATTTGAGAAATACATAGCATTGGACACATTCTTCTATTAAATGTCAGTCATTAGGTTCACTATAAATATAAGATACAGTTCAAATTCCTTCAGTTCAGTTCAGTCACTCAGTCATGTCTGACTCTTTGCGACCCCATGAATTGAGCACACTGGGCCTCCCTGTCAAATTCCTTAGAATCATATTTATGGCTCTTTGTAATTCTGCTATGCCTATCTCTTCCATTTCATTTACAACCCATTCCATTCTTAAAGCTGAGGCCCCTAAGAAAGTAAACCCAGTTCAGTTCAGTCGCTCAGTCGTGTCCGACTGTTTGTGACCCCATGGACTGCAGCATGCCAGGCTTCCCTGTCCATCACCAACTCCCGGAACTTGCTCAAACTCATGTCCATCGAGTCAGTGATACCATCCAACCATCTCATCCTCTGTCGTTCTCTTCTCCTCTTGCCTTCAATCTTTCCCAGCATCAAGTCTTTTCTAGTGAGTCAATTCTTCACAACAGATGGCCAAAGTATTAGAGTCTCAACTTCAGCACTAGTCCTTCCAATGAATATTCAGGACTGATTTCTTGTAGGATTGACTGGTTTGATCTTCTTGCAGTCCAGGGAACTCTGAAGAGTATTCTTCAAACCACAGTTCAAAAGCATCAATTATTCTGCTCTCAGCTTTCTTTATAGTCCAAATCTCACACCCACACATGACTACTGGGAAAGCCATAACTTTGACTAGATGGACCTTTGCCAGAAAATAATGTCTCTGCTTTTTAATATGTTGTCTAGCTTGGTCATAGCTTTTCTCCCAAGGAGCAAGCATCTTTTAATTTCATGGCTGCGGTCACCATCTACGGTGATTTTGGAGCCTAAGAAAAGTCTCTCATGGTTTCCATTGTTTCTCCATCTATTTGCCATGAAATGATGGGACCAGATGTCATGATCTTCATTTTTTGACTGTTGATTTTAAGCCAACTTTTTCATTCTCCTCTTTCACTTTCATCAGAGGCTCTTTAGTTCCTTTTCACTTTCTGCCATAAGGATGGTGTCATCTGTGTATCTGAGGTTATTGATATTTCTCTCGGCAAATTTGATTCCTTATTGTGCTTCATCCAGCCTGGCATTTTGCATGACATACTCTGCATATAAGTTAAATAAGTAGAGTGACAATATACAGCCTTGACATATTCCTTTCCCAATTTAGAACCAGTCCATTGTTCTATGGCTGGTTCTACCTGTTGGTTCTTGGCCTGCATACAGATTTCTCTGGAGGCATGTAAGGTGTTCCAGTAGTCCCACCTCTTGAAGAATTTTTCAGTTTGTTGTGATCACACAGTCAAAGGCTTTGGTGTGGTCAATAAAGCAAAAATAGATATTTTTCTGGAACTCTCTTGCTTTTTCTATGATCCAGTGGATGTTGAAAATTCAATCTCTGGTCCCTCTGCCTTTTCTAAATCCACCTTTAACATCTGGAAGTTCATGGTTCATGTACTGTTGAAGGCTGGTTTGGAGAATTTTGAGCACTTCCCTGGTGGCTCAGATGGTAAAGTGTCTGCCTACAATGTGGGACACCCAGGTTTAATAGCTGGTTCTGGAGATCTCCTGGAGAAGGAAATGGCAACCCATTCTAATATTATTGCCTGGAAAATGCCATGGATGGAGGAACCTGGTAGGCTACAGTCCATGGGGTCACAAAGAGTCGAACATGATTGAATGACTTCACTTTCTTTTCTTTTGCTAGTGCATGAGATGAGTGCAATTGTGTGGTAGCTTGAACATTCTGTGCCATTGCCTTTCTTTGGGGTTGGAATGAAAACTGACTTTTTTCCAGTCGAGTCCTGTGACCACTGCTGACTTTTCCAACTTTGCTGGCATATTGAGTGCAGCAATTTAGCTGCAGCATCTCTTAGAATTTGAGATATCTCAACTGGAATTCCATCACCTCTGCTAGCTTTGTTCATAGTGATGCTTCCTAAGGCCCACTTGATTTTCCAGGATGCCTGGCTCTAGGTGAGTGACCACACCATCGTGGTTATCTGGGTTATGAAGATATTTTTTTGTGTAGTTCTTCTGTATATTCTTACCACCTGTTCTTAATATCTTCTGCTTCTGTTAGATCCATTCTTTCCTTTATTGTGCCCATCTTTGCATGAAATGTTCCCTTTGTATCTCTAATTTTCTTGACGGGATCTCAAGTCTTTCCCATTCTATTGTTTTCCTCTATTTCTTTGCATTGATCACCAAGGAAGGCTTTCTTATCTCTCCTTGCCATACTTTGGAACTCTGTGTTCAAATGGGTATATCTTTCCTTTTGTCCTTTGCCTTTCTCTTCTCTTCTTTTCTCAGCTATTTGTAAGGTCTCCTCAGATAGCCATTTTGCCTTTTTGCATTTCTTTTTCTTGAGGATGGTCTTGATCCCTGGTCTTGTAGATTTTCATAGAACTGTTCAGCTTCAGCTTCTTAGCATTGGTGGTTGGGGCATAGACTTGAATTACCATGATCCACAATCACAGAACACTGATCAAACTGACCATGTGGACCACAGTCTTGTCTAATTCAATGAAACTATGAGCCATGCTATCTAGGGCCACCCAAGATGGATGGGTCATGATGGAGAGTTCTGACAAAATGTGGTCAACTGAAAAAGAGAATAGCAAACCACTTCAGTATTTTTGCCTTGAGAACCCCATGAACAGTATGAAAAGCCAAAAAGATATGACACTGAAAGATGAACTCCCAGGTTGGTTGATGCCCAATATGCTACTGGAGAAGAGTGGAGAAATAACTCCAGAAAGAGTGAAGAGACAAAGCTAAAGCAAGAACAATGCCCAGTTGTGGATGTGACCGGTGATGGAAGTAAAGTCCAATGCTATAAAGAACAATATTGCATAGGAACTTGGAATGTTAAGTCCATGAATCAAGGTAAATTGGTAGTAGTCAAATAGGAGATGCCAAGAGTGAATGTTGACATTTTAGAAATTAGTGAACTAAAATGAACTGAAATGGGTGACTTTAACACAGATGACTATTATATCTACTACTGTGAGCAAGAATTCCTTAGAAGAAATGGAGTAGCCCTCATTCAGTTCAGTTCAGTCACTCAGTCGTGTCCAACTGTTTGTGACCCCATTAATCACAGCATGCCAGGCCTCTCTGTCCATCACCAACTCCTGGAGTTCACTCAAAGTCATATCCTAATAGTCAACAAAAGTGTCCAAAATGCAGTACCTGGGTGCAATATAAAAAAATAACAGAATGATCTATGCTTGTTTCCAAGTCAAACCCACATGTATATCAAATGTGAAACATTCTTTTGTCCTTCAAAACTTTTGCAAATATACATTCAGTTATTCCCTTTACTTAAACACGTTCTTAAATAATGGACCCCTACTTATCTTTCATAACTCATAAAGCCTCTTCCCCCTTTTGAGAAGCATTTAATTGCTCCCATTCAACACAGCTGTTCATCATGTTTCTAATATGCCTTAACATTACCAGATTATGGCCACATCATCCTTGCCATTGTATCCCCTGAACTGGAAGACCCCAAGTCTGAGAACTCTCTCTTATTTCTATATTTCAATTTACTCCAAATATATTAATTTTCATGAATGTTTGTTGAATGAACAAAGATAACTAGCAATTAAAATTATATAATGCAACTCCTGCCAGTCTCTACAATGACTACATGAATAATTTGAGCACTTAGCATGGATGTTTTCCTGCCTCTGTCATCTTCCATCTCTGAATATGAATATGCATACTTTGGAGACTAGAGAAGAAGACATTTCTAAGGTCATGATCTCTAGGGTCCCATACTCTTGAATATTATCAGTTGGATAATACTTAAGACTAGGGAGAGAGACAGATGTATTTAATTATTAAAATTTTCACTTTCAGTGTCTGTTCATCCTTATTGAAACATATACTAAGACTTAAGTGTACTTGTTTATGTATTTGATTTTGGTTTTTGAAAATATATTCGTAGAAAAAGTAGAAATTATGTTGGAGAAATGCAAACCAATTACTTTGTTAAAATTAGGCCAAATAGAATTTTTGCAAATTTGTCTTAGTTTGACAATTTAAATAGCTAGGATGTAAGA
>SJYC01053649.1:0-25735 GCA_006408675.1 Madoqua kirkii | reverse complement strand
TTTTTTTTTTTTTTTGGATAGTTGATGTCTTTTTTTTTTGAATAGTTTAAATGGATAGTTGATATGATTGTCTATTTTTTTTTCTTATAGTTTTCTCTCTTTTCCTTGATTTCCTAGTGAAAACGGTGATAAATTAAAGAAAGCTTTTTTCCCTCGGTAACATCTCATTTATCTTTCATTTCCAAAAATGCAAACACTACAAGCATTGTACAGAGTTGACCATTCACTCATTTATGGTTGAATTCTTTTAGCTTATCATATTAGTATAATGAGATCAGGGACTATATATATCCTTAGGCTGTGAAATGATATTTTTACTCATTCTAGAAGTCATTTTCTTCTACTAGACTCTGTGATTTTTCAATGCTCATGCTCAGTTGCTCAGTCATGTCTGACTCTTTGAAACTATATATAGTTATCCATTAAATCTAGATTTGGAGTCAGAAATTCTTATTTTTTCCTTCATTTTTTAAAAAATTTCTGTGTGCAAATGAAATTTACATCACAGATTCTCATTAAGTGGGACTCATATTACATGTTCTAAGAGTAGTAAAGAATTTGCTTTCAATTCTTGTCAACTTTCACAAGAATGTTCCTAAGGCCATGAGAATAGACCCAAGCTAACTAGTCATCATGGGATTGAATTGTACCAAAGCAAGCCCCATTCTCCAGGCTAAAGTGCAGCAGACCTAGAGGCTGACTCGCATGAAGCCAGCTTGGCATTAATTAGTTTTCAGCTTTTCTGGACCAGATGATCTCTGAGGTCACATTCAATTCTGAAATTCTTTTTGGACTAGCTATCTTTTACTTGTCATTGGTAATAGTGGAAAGTATCCTTATACTACTAAAATATTATTTATAAATGCTTAATTCAGGTTATTTATGAAAGATGATTAATAATTTGGACTTCGTTCTGGTGCTTGACTTCATATGTAATTAATGACATGAACAGAGTATATATTGAGCTTCTAAGTGCTTTATATTCTAGGAATTGGATCAAGTATAACTAATGTAAAATTAGAATTACAGCCCTTATCGTTAAAGAGTTTACCTGTTGACAATGCCACTTGCAATAAATAGCTAATTTGAGTGCTGATTACTGTTAGTATTGTAAAATAATGTTAATACTAGTTAAAGATTTTTCTTCTCCCTACCTGATCTTTACTTCTCAAGGCTTCTGACCCATACCTTTAAATGAAGACTCTGAGTTTTTATCACCTTGTCCTGTTATATTCACTAACAGGATATTAATTTCCAGTGATGTTTTTACTTCTCTACCTGTAGGGTATAACTTTAAATTATAAATTTAAAGGCTCTATCTCCAGGCAAGAACACCGAGTGGGTTGCCATTTCCTTCTCCAACGCATGAAAGTGAAAAGTAAAAACGAAGTTGCTCAGTCATGTCTGACTCCTAGCGACCCCATGGACTGCAACCTACCAGGCTCCTCTGTCCATGGGATTCTCCAGGCAAGAGTACTGGAGTGGGTTGCCATTGCCTTCTCCATTTTGTGGGTACATATATAATTTCTAAAATTCTCTCATCTAAGGTAATGTTTATTTAAAAAGGAGAAATGTTTTAATTATTGCCATAAGATTTATCAGAGTACATGTAATTGAGGCTTATCTTGTGTACTGAAAAATTTATGGGATAGAAACCATGACTATTGTCTTCATAATTGTACCTCATACATCTTGTATAGGGAATTCATTAATTAGCCTTTGAATTGACTCTGTTTGCTTACTTCTCATTTACTCTGTAACTCAGTCCAATGTGATTCTCAAGTTTATAAGACCATTAGAAGTATTCTTGCATGATCATTTTTCAAAATCCAGTGGAAAATTTTAGTTTCAAGTTATCTTGCTTAATTTCGTTTGGTAGTCTGTTGAGGATGCTTGCCTTGAAATTTTTACTTTTTTGATTTACATAATGATACTTTGATTTTCTTTATCTCATTTTTTAGTACTCCTCTATCTCCTTCCCCTTTTCCTCTGAACATGCCAATCATCATTATTTTCTATAGAGTCCCACTTTCAATCTCATCAAATGTATGCCAAAGTTTCAATGCCCTTCAACATGGTGATGAATCTCAAGACAGTAATCTTTAACCTAATTTTCCAAAACTGTATGTCCATCTCCCAACTAGATATCTCCAACCAGATAATCTAAAAGTATCATAAGTGCAGTGTATATAAAACCAAATATTTTATCTACTAATTGCCTCCTTCTCTACTTTAAATCTGTTTTAATTCTATATTCCCTAATCATTGAATGTTCCAGCCTTTTACTCAGCTTTCAACAACACAAAATTAGAAACCATCTGTTAGTTATCCTTTTTAGTCATGTATTCAGTTAACAAAATCCTGTTGATTCGATCTGTTTAGACTTCTTTAATTTGCCCAGTTCTTTTTACCTCTTCCAAACTTTTAGTGACTATCATTCTCAATTCTCACAAAGACTATAAAAACAATCTCTTAATCAATGCCATACTTCTGGTCCTTACTCCCTTCAAGTGGGAAAAGAAAAAAAAAAGATATGATGTGTCACATCCTATCTAAAATCCTTTAGGTGTTTCTCATTACCTATAATAAAAAGTGCTGTACTATGCTTAGTCTCTGAGTTGTGCCTGACTCTTTGTAACCCTATGAAAATGGTAGTCTTTCAGGATCCTCTGTCCATGGAGATTCTCCAGGCAAAAATCCTGGAGTGGGTTTCCATGCCCTCCTCCAGGGGATCTTCCCAACTCAAGTTTCCAGCATTGCAGGTCAGTTCTTTACTGTCTGAGCCACAAGGGAATAGAAGGTAATGTGACTCCTTTCTCACTGTTGCCTAATTAGTGACTGGTTTCCTCATCATCCCATCTTACCACCAGTTCTTTGTTACAGCACAACCTTGGAAACTAGTGCAAGTCCCCAAATTTTCACTATCCCAGTCTCCTCTTCAGTGGTTGCATGTGCATCTTTGCCCTCCTTGGATGACTGCTGTTATCTCCTAAAACTGAATTATCACCTCCGCCAAGACACTTCCTCTATGATTGTCCTGACTCCAAAGTTCAGCTCTGGCCAACTCTATATATGTTCCAGTATCATCTGTAGGAGCTCCACCATAGCAATTGCTACACTGTATTATATTCTCTCACTTTCTTCCTACTCTGTTCCATACCCAATTATATTGAAACTACTTGAGGTTAAGAACAATTTATTGTTTGTGAAAACCAATTCTTGATGGACCACAATTTCTTTATTAATGATTTTGAATGAATGAACAAAACCAGAATTTGTGTCTCGTCAAGATTTCTTTCTCGGGTAGCATAGTCTGGTTTTTCAGTGTGTACATTGTCCATTAGCATCTGTGATTCATATTATTTAACATTCACTATATTTTTATTCCATGTGGGTGTTTGCTTTAAAATGTGCTTTTTTGTGGATACAAGGTAACAAAGAGGAATTTTTTTTTTTTTTACTTTTCCAATTGAGTGTTCTATTTTTTGTTTGCTGTGGTCACTCATTCAATGACTTCTTTTTCTCTCAAAATGTTTATGCTCCTACATCTATATTCCTTACCCTATCTCGAAGCTATATATAGCCTAGTATATTGTGTTTTGTGAAGTTCGTTTAATTGGTTTGGGAAATTTAGAGGTGATTATCACAACACTTTAAGTTTCTACTGAATATTTTGGCTATAATAGAAAAGTTACAAACTCAAGTCTCAGTATTTCATTAGCAGGTGGTGGACACATTTATGAAATACCAGGTTAGAATTACAATGGAAAGAGTCAGAGATTGAAACTAGATCTAGAGAATCCATGGCTTTCTAAAATTTTAACATTAAATTTGAGGTTTCTTTAATGTCAACAAAACTGCTGTTTTGTGTATACTGTTAGTATACACAAAAATATAAAATATGAAATTACAATGTTTAGTATAAATAATCAAGAGGCATTTAAAAAATTTTCAGGTTGGTATGAAATTCACTATCATTATTGTAGTCACCTATGTAATGTTGCTTAATTTTAGGAATGATCTATAAATTGTAATATTAAATAATGACTCCACTACTTAGCAATTTCTTTTGGCATTTTTTTTTAAACTGAAGGATAATTGCTATACAGAATTTTGCTATTTTCTGTCAGACATCAACATGAATCAGCCATAGGTATACATATGTCCCCTCCCTCTTGAATCTCCCTTCCATCTTCCCATCTCACCCCTATAATTTGGTATGGAGCCTCTGTTTGAGTTTCCTGAGTCATACAGCAAATTCCCATTGGCTATCTATTTTGCATATGGTAATAAAAGTTTCCATGTTACTGTCTCCATACATCTTTCCCTCTTCTTCCCTCTCCCCACATTCATAAGTTGTTCTCTATGTCTGTTTTTCCGTTGCTGCCCTACATATAAATTCATTAGTACCATTTTTCTAGATTCCATATATATGTGTTAGTATACCATATTTTTATACTCTTTCTGACTTACTTTGTATAATAGGCTCTGTGTTCATCCACCGCATTAGAACTGACTCAAATGTGTTCCTTTTTATGGCTGTGTATATGTACCACAGCTTCTTTGGAAACTTTTGGTTTTAGGTAGATTAGACTGAAATTCTCTGGAATGGATTTACATTTATATTTTTTTATATGTACTCCCCATATATTTCTCTTTTAGATGGTCAAAGTAGGAACATTTATTTCTGACATGGAGCTTACTGAGCCAAGTTTTAAATGACTCTGATATTTAAAAATTTAGTATTTTATATTTAATTTACTACATCCTAGAAGGAAATGGTCGGAGAAGTCAATGGCGCCCCACTCCAGTACTCTTGCCTGGAAAATCCCATGGACGGAGGAGCCTGGTGGGCTGCAATCCATGGGGTCACTAAGAGTCAGACACGACAGAGCGACTTCACTTTCACTTCTCACTTTCATGCATTGGAGAAGGAAATGGCAGCCCACTCCAGTGTTCTTTCCTGGACAGTCCCAGGAACGGGGGAGCCTGATGGGCTACCGTCTATGGGGTCGCACAGAGTCGGACACGACTGAAGCGACTTAGCAGCAGCAGCAGCAGCAGAAGAAGAAGGAAATGGCAACCCACTCCAGTGTTCTTGCCTGGAGAATCCCAGGGATGGGGGAGCCTGGTGGGCTGCCATCTATGGAGTCACACAGAGTTGGACACGACTGAAGCGACTTAGCAGCAGAATAATTTGAAGGTCAGATGTAAAGGAGAGCACTAGTGATTGTAGTTTCTGGAAAAGATGTAAATTTTTCTTTGTATTTTTAATTATACAGTATTTTGCTCCAGGAAGCACTTTTAATTTGTAGAGTTATTCTTGAGCAGTACATGTCACACTAGATCTGTTAATTCCATGCAGGTTGTAGTATTATTATTACATTGTCATCATGAGGAATGTTACTCAGTGTTTCAGTGAAAATTTACTCCCTAAGAAAACTGGAGGCCAATGATGAATACTGCTATTAATGTTACCTCTATCTAAAGACAATGATAATAGGTTTAAAAAGTTAAGATTCATTTAGATAACATTTGAAAAGAAAAAACAAAAGAAAATAAGGATATTTTTAGCTAAGCTACTTTTGTATTGAAGTGTTTAAATTTGATTTTTATATCAACTTACATTAGACCTTTGCTTGTGTGTTTGTTAAGTTCCAGGAGACATCACTGATTCTTTAACAAAATCTTTACATCTTAAAAGTTATTTTGAAGAGTATTGTTTCTGTTATTTATTTTAGTGTTTTACCCACAGTCTTCCCACTTTCCATCTTATAATCTTATCTGCATTTATTTCTCTTTGAAATTAAATCTATCAGTTTCTAAGCCATATGCCTTGGATAAATCATTTTAGTGGTGCTAAAAATTGTAAATGTTAACTACAATAGAAAAAGAAATTTAACATGAGCTAGCATGTGTCCTCAAACATCAGCAGTAGAAAGAATTCCAACTAAAATTTTCTACCAGAGATGATTTGATCATAAACCTTTCAAGCAGAAAATTGGCAATCACTGTAGAAACAATTCTCAGGAAGGTATTCAACTTTCAAATAACCCTGAAGCAAAGCAACCCAGTGACATTTGCTTTCCAAAGACGTAAATTCACTGGTCCTTCCTCTCAGGGTCCTCTGGAAAGCAAGCCTAGAGAAAAACAAGATAAAGTGAGACTCTTGCAAGTGTAAACCTTCTGTGATTCACAGAAGGTAAAAATGTTTTCCTTCTATCCTGAACCTTTAGGAACTAATTAGTTCCAATGTCTTGGAAATGGTACAAGTTTCAATGGTATAGATTATATAAAGATAAAAAAAAAATAGACACTGGGGCTCATTAATCTATTGGTAAGCTAAAATATACCCCTAGCCTTTTGTACAACTCAATTCAACTGGACTATAAACATTCTGGAACACAAAGAAAACTAGTCTGAAACCATTCAGTACAGAAAGAAACATAAAAATAAATGCCTTGTGTTTCAGTTTTCTTTTAAAGATTATCTTTAAAACTTAAGACATTCAGTGGACATGGTATGTCCCCAAGGCTCTGCCCCTTGAACATTTTATACACACAAACATTATTATAACCGTGTGTGTGTATGCTTGTGTGTAAGTATTCAAATTCTGTTTTTTTCTTTAATACAATTTCTAGGTCTACACATTTTAAATAAATTTACACTTATATGTATCTTCCCATTGCTAATAATTTTCAGAATAAATTTGAATTTAGAAAAGGCATTAGAGCTTACAGAAAATCTATTCTAATATTTTACTTAAAACATCATCACAAAACTTCACCACAGGTCACCAAAATGACCGTGTCAAAATTGAAAAATTAAACATAATATACAGTTTTAGTCTACTAATATATATCCCCAAAGTAAGCAGAGAAGAAAACATACATTTTATCGTATAGGATATTCTTAGTCACTCAAGTCTGATTTTCTTTTTTTTAAATATATTTATTTTTAATTGAGTTTTTCTTGTTTCTGACTTCACTCTGTATAATAGGCTCTAGCCTCATTCACCTCATTAGAACTGATCAAGTCATATTTTCTTTATTTAGCTTATACTCAATTATAAAAATGCTTGCTTATCTACTTTGTCATTTCTAACCTACTATTAGCATCCAGAGGCTTCTAGGCTACAAAGTTTTAAATGCAATCAAACATAAGAAGTGATGCCAAGGTAAAATACAAATATGAAGGCTGAAATTTACTAAAGAATTCAGTACTACAGTGTGGACTGATTGACATAAGTTTCCATTCACCTCCATAACTGCAGAGTGAAGAAAGGAATCTAGCAAATGAAGTGGATAGAAGAAGCCTTGTTGTTTTTCAGTCGCTAAGTCGAGTCTGACTCTGTCACCCCATGCACTGTAGCACTGGAGGCTCCTCTGTCCTCCACTATATCCCAGAGTTTGCTCAGATTCATTTCCATTGAGTCAGTGACACTATCTATCCATCTCATCTTTTGCTGCCCCCTTCTCTTTTGGCCGTCCATCATTCCCAGCATCAGGATCTTTTCCAATGCATTGGTTCTTAGCATCAGGTGGCCAAAATAATGGCACTTCAGCTTCAGTTCTGTCTTTCCAATGTATATTCAGGGTTGATTTCCTTTAGGAACAACTGGTTTGATCTTCTTGCAGCCTGAGTTAAAGCTCTAGGCGTGCAGTCCCTTGCAAAGGTGATTCTCTTACTGAACCTCAGTTTATTCTGTTACAAAATGAAAGAGCCAAACCAGACTAGATTGTTTTTAAAAATCTCTGAAGATCTATCCTGTAAATAATTATGAGCTGTGTTTCTCTGGAAACATATAAGATACATTTACTATTTGTTTTCTAAGGAGACAGTGTCATGTGGAAAGGATTCTTAAAAAAAAAAAAACATAAGGTAAAAATAAACATTAGTGATTAAAGTGGGTTAGCTCTGATTATTTGAAAACTTTGTATAATAATTTATGTCTGAGAACAGTGAGTGGATTAGGAGTTCCTGCATTTCAACCAAAATTTAAGAGACATTACTAATTTAAGAGTGAATATGCATTATTTATACTAATTCACATACTTAATATAAAATAATATTTTATATTTCTAAAAATTAGGTTATTGAATCTAATTAGTTATGTACTCTAGCAAACCTAATTCACCCATAAATTTGAAGAAAACAGTATTAAACTGGAAGTGCTAACTCGAAATACATTTGCAGCAATAGAATGTGTAAGGTGATAATAAATTTTCTAGAAAGCTGAGTGGGTTATAAAAGAACAGTTGGGCTGATTGATTAATTCAAATTTAGGTATGTTAGGCATGCAATTTTTACACTAAAATGGTAGTTCAGTTTAGGAATAGCAGTGATTGGCAATTTGAAATACATTTCTGATTGAAAATGCCTTGAATAGATGTTTACTCGCTAAACAAATTCTATCATTTACAATACATTTTTGATTTTGTGAATGTGTACTTGAGGCATGCATGCATGCTCGGTTGCTTCAGTCATGTCTGACTTTGCAACCCCATGGACCATGGCCCACCAGCTTCTTTGTCTCCAGGCAAGAATACTGGAGTGAGTTGCCCTTTTCTTCTCCAGAGGATCTTTCCGACCCAGGAATCAAACCTGGTTCTCCTGCATTGTAGGCCGATTCTTTACCACTGAGCCACATGGGAAGTCCTCTTGAAACAGTGCTGTTAAAATACTTGGGTACTCTTTGGGTCTACCTTTAATTGGCTTGGTGGCCGCTAAGCAATTCAGTATGTTAAATTAGAAACTTTAACTAATGACAATTATCCTTTAAATATCAAAGTGGTATAGATTTATGAAGAGTGTTTGAGGAAAAACGCCGAGCAGGATAGTCTGGGGTAAACTCCACAAGTAAGGGTTCCTATTCCGCTCCTATCTGAATTTTCCTCATTCCAACATGTCCACTTCTCCAGTAATTTCTGATTCTCATTTCTCTATTACAATTTCACATTTTATTCTCTCAATACCCTACCTACTCAAACATCAGTAATTCTTCTTTTTGAATTCTGTGTCTTTACAATTCCTATTTCTAATTCTTTTGTCCTCTGTCTCTTTATTTAATAATTTCTTTAGCTTTTCTATTTTTAATCTGAGCACAAATACAGGAGTTAAAGTGGTACAGATATAAATGAGTAGCATGTGTATTATCAAAGCCATTGATTCAAATGTGATGTGTACATTTTTTGCTATGTAAGGAAGCTTAGACTCACAAACTGGATGATCTAATTAATGTTTTCAATTTAATAATAATGTTGTGTTAGCTATACACATGACAAAGGTGATCAGTTAAAGATTGTATCTGTAAATAGTGCATGTGTCTGTATGTGTTTAGCTTAAAATCACATTTTATGTCTACTAACTGTCTTTTAGAAATTATTGTTAGTTAGAATGAGTTTTATATTTGGAAAAGGTGACTTTTGTAATTTTAAGATTTTCCTTTATGTCACCTACATAAATAAAAGTACTTAGGGTTTGAGGGGATTCTGACCTTATATTAAGGTAACATAATATTACTAATACTCCTAATAACAATAATATAGATGTAACAAATAAATGCTCTGATGGTAAAGACATTGAGGTAATTTCCTGTATACTGTTTTTTTGAAGGTAGTGAAAACACCACATTCAAAAATGCTTTCTATGCCATGCAGTTCCTATGAATTATTGTACTAAGAATTGTTCCCATACTCCAGGAGACATACAACCATGAATGACAAGTCCACTAATTTTCAGCTATTAATTTATAATTACAATGAGTTTGAGTTTTCAACATAAGAAGGAGTTCATATCGACAACTTATACTATAAGAAAAGGAAAAAAAAAAATGAGGAGTGAAGTATCAAAGAACTTCTGAGAGAACTGACCTACCTAGAATGTCATAGCAAGTTGGATTTTTCAAAGCCAGAGGACAGCATGAAAAAAGAAGGAAATATAAAAAGGAATTTAAAGATCATATAGATGTGCTTTTTTGTGAAGGCAATGTTCCTGACTTTAGGGTGCTGAAAATGAAAACTTCATAACAATTTTCATTAAAAATTTATAGATCTAAATGTCCCTTCTTTAAACTGGGTAGTGAATATTTAAAATAAAAAATATTAATATATGTCAGTTGATAATTCATATTACTTAAGAAAGGGAGACTCCAAGTTGCTTTTTGAGAAAATGTCTACTTTTTCTTCCAGTAATTTCTATGTACAAGAGAAGCTGTACATTCTTTTAGGAGATTTGTTAAATTTTAATTTTCATAATGCAACTACAGACTCATTCTGAGTTATAGAACATTTGAATTGTCCCTTATTTTATAGTAACCCTATGCTTCTGATAGTAAGACAGCAAAGAGTAATAAGAGCAAATTAGAACTGTCTGCTGTCTAGCTCCTGCCAAAGATGAAGTGTTACTTGGAGGAAAATTTATGTTTGTCGTTTGGGTTACTCAAAAATATCTTTGGATTAAAAGGTAACCATACAAAATATAACTTGGTGTAAACAATTTAGTGCAACATAAAACCATTTTGAATGAATTCCGTTTTGAAACTTACTGTGTGAAACAAGGTTATGCTGAGTAGTAACTCCCTAATCTAAGCAACTTTAAACTAGATAGGTTTTATTTCTTGTTCATGCTTTATGTTCATTTTGAGTCTCAGATGTCCTGCTCTGAATTATTCTCAGTCTGGTACAGAGACTAAAGAATGGGTACCATCTTGAACATCATCGTTGTACCATGGCAGAAGGAAGAGAGTCTATAGAGAATCCACATGGGCAATTAAGTAACACATGGCACTTACACTTAAGAACATTAACTAAATTGCTCACATGGCTGAACAACCACAGTAAGCAAAGAAGTGCAGTGTCATCTGTGTCTAGAGGAATAAGAATCGGAAATATCCAAGAATTAGAAGATATAGTCACCACACATATAAATTTTGTAAAGCAAATATTAAAAATAGATTTCACAGGATCTTTTCTACATTTATTACATTACTAAGAGTATTTTCTATAGAAATTAGAGTCTTCTATATAAGATCCACATGAAGACTGTCAGGAAAGTTAAGGTAAATTTGAAATTCAAACAAGAGTAATTTTTTCAGAAATTGAGAATTATATTATTCTTTTTTAAAAAACATTTCTATGTGTATTTCTAAATTAATATTTAGGTTAAATATTTAAAAGAATGAAAGAAATAAATCTGGAAAAATAGGTCATGATTATTTGGTTCTACCATGAATCCTAATTTCTTTTTTAAAACTACTATTTTTTATTTTAATGTAAAAAACCTTAATCTGACATTTACCCCTTTAACTTAGTTTTAAAGCATAATACATTATTGTTCTGGAAAAGGAAATGGCATTCCACTCCAGTATTCTTGCCTGGAAAATCTCATGGACAAAGGAACTTGGTGGGCTACAGTAAATGGGGTTGCAAAGAGTCGGACACGACTGAGCAACTAAACACACACAGTTCAGTTGCTCAGTCGAGTCCGACTCTTTGCGACCCCATGGACAGCAGCACGCCAGGCTTCCCTGTCCATCACCAACTCCTGGAGTTTACTCAAACTCAAGTCCATTGTATCAGTGATGCCATCCAGCCATCTCATCCTCTGTCTATCCCTTCACCTCCTGCCTTCAATCTTTCCCAGCATCAGAGTCTTTTCCAATGAGTCAGTTCTTCTCATCAGGTGGCCAACGTTTTGGAGTTTCAGCTTTAGCATCAGTCCTTCCAGTGAATATTCAGGACTGATATCCTTTAGGATGGACAGTTTGGATCTCCTTGCAACCCAAGGGACTCTCAAGAGTCTTCTCCAACACCACATTTCAATAGCATCAAATCTTGGGTGCTCAGCTTTCTTTATAGTCCAACTCTCACATCCATATATGACACCTGAAAAAACACATAGCTTTGACTGGATGGACCTTTGTCAGCATAGTAATGTCTCTGCTTTTTAATATGCTGTCTAGGTTGGTCATAACTTTTCTTCCAAGGAGCAAGATTCTTTTTTAAATTAATTTAACTGGAGGCTAATTACTTTACAGTATTGTAGTGGTTTTTGTCATATATTGACATAAATCAGCCATAGGTGAACTTATGTTCCCCATCCTGAACCCCCCTCCAACCTCCCTCCTTATCCCATCCCTCAGGGTCATCCCAGTGCACCAATGCACCAGCCCTGAGTGCCCTGTCTTATCCATCAAACCTGGGCTGGAGATCTATTTCACATATGGTAATATACATGTTTCAGTGCTATTCTCTCAAATCATCCCACTCTCGCCTTCTCCCACAGAGCCCCAAAGTCTGTTCTTTACATCTGTGTCTTGTTTGCTGTCTTTCATATAGGGTCATCATTACCATATTTCTAAATTCTGTATATATGTGTTAATATACTGTATTGTTGTTTTTCTTTCTAATTTGCTTCACTCTGTATAATAGGCTCCAGTTTCATCCATCTAATTAAAACTGATTCTAATGCATTCTTTTTAATAGCTGAGTAATATTCCATGGTGTATATGTACCACAGCTTTCTTATTTATTTGTCTGCCACTGGACATCTAGGTTGCTTCCATGTCCTAGATATTGTAAACATTGCTGTGATAAACATTGGGGTACACGTGTCTCTTTCAGTTCTGGTTTCCTCGGTGTGTATGTCTAGCAGTGGGATTGCTGTGTCATATGGCAGTTCTGTTTTGAAATTTTTAAGGAATCTCCACACTGTTCTTCACGGTGGCTGTACTAGTTTGCATTCCCACCAACAGTATAAGAGGATTCCCTTTTCTCTGCACCCTCTACAGCATTTATTGTTCATAGACTTTTTAATAGCAGCCATTCTGACTGGCGTGGGATGATACCTCATTATGGTTTCGATTTGCATTTCTCTGACAGTGAGTGGTGTTGAGCATCATTTCATGTGTGTGTGTTAGCCATCTGTGTGTTATTTGTTGCTTTTCTCTTGCTGCTTTTAATAGTTGCTCTTTCTGTTTGATCTTCGTTAATCTGATTAATATGTGTCTTGTGGTGTTTTGCCTTGGGTTTATCCTGTTTGGGATTCTCTGCGTTTCTTGGACTTCGGTGGCTATTTTCTTCCCCATTTTAGGGAAGTTTTCAACTATTATCTCCTCAAATATTTTCTCATTGTCTTTCTTTTTGTCATTTTCTTCTGGGACTCCTATTATTCGAATGTGGGGTGTTTAACATTGTCCCAGAAGTCTCTGAGTTTGTCCTCATTTCTTTTAATTCATCTTTGTTTTCTTCCTCTCTGCTTCATTTATTTCTACCATTCTATTTTTCACTTCACTTGTCCTATCTTCTGCCTCAGTTATTCTACTGTTGGTTCCCTCCAGAGTGCTTCTGATCTCAGTTATTGCATTATTCGTTATTAATTGACTCTTTTTTTATTTCTTCTAGATCCTTGTTAAACATTTCTTTCATCTTCTCAATCCTTGTCTCTAGTCTATTTATCTGTACCTCCATTTTGTTTTCAAGATTTTGGATCATTTTTACTATCATTAATCTGAATTCTCTTTCAGGTAGATTCTCTATCTCCTCTTTTTTTTTGGTTTGGTGGGCACTTATCATGTTCCTTTAGCTGCTGAATATTTCTCTGCCTTTTCATTCTGTTTAGATTGCTGTTTTTGGGGTGGCCCTTTTGTATGCTATAAGTTTGTGGTTCCTTTTTATTGTGGAAGTTGCTCCCTGTGGATGGGGTTGTCTAGTGGTTTGTCAAGGTTTCCTGGATAGGGAAGCTTGTGTCAGTGTTCTTGGGGGTGGAGCTGGATCTCTTCTCTCTGTAGTGCAATGAAGAGTCAAGTAGTGAGTTTTGAGATGTCTATGGGTTTGGTATGAGAATGCTAAGGCTATGTTCCTGTGTTGCTGGAGAATTAGCATGGTATGTCTTGCTCTGGAATTTGTTGGCTTTTGGGTGGAGCTTGGTTTCAGTGTAGGTATGGAAGCTTTTGGATGAGCTCTTATATATTAATGTTCCCTAGAGTCAGGAGTATTCTGGAGTTCTCAAGTTTTGAATTTAATCCTCTTGCCTCTGGTTTTCCATCTTATTCTTATAGTAGCCTCAAGACTTCTCCTCCATACTGCACCAATGGTAAAGCGTCTAGGTTAATGATGAAAACCTTCTCTACAATGAGGGACACACAAGTTCACAGAGTTACATGGAGTAGAGAAGAGGGAGGAGGGAGATAGAGGTGACAGGAGGAGAAGAGAGGGGAGTCAAAAGGGAAGCGAGCAATCTAGCCAGTAATCAGTTCCCTATGTTCTCTCCACAGTCTGGAACACTCAGAAATGTTCACAGAGTTACATAGAGAAGAGAAGAGAAGAGGGAGGAGGGAGATAGGGGTGACAGGAGGAGAAGAGAGGGGAGTCAAAAGGGGAGAGAGTAATCTAGCCAGTAATCAGTTCCCTAACTGTTCTCCACAGCCAGAACACCCAGAGAGATTCACAGTTAAGTAGAGAAAAGACAGGGGAGGGAGGAGGTAGAGGTGACCTGGGGGAGAACAGGGAGAGTCAAAAGGGGAGAGAGCAATCAAGCCAGTAATCACACCCTATGTAAAAATGGGTACTGAAGATTAGATTCTTAAAGGTACAAAATTGATAACAAATATGAAAAAGCAAATCTAGAGTACAGGTGAGACTCTCAAAAATGCAATATTAAAAATGCAAAACAAAATCAATCATAAAAATTATAAGAAATACATATATGAAATTTGCTTTAAAAATAGAGTCTTTTTTTCAAGGTAATAAGTTATAAAAATTAAAATTAAAGGAGTAATAAAGAACTTAAAAAATTAAAAAATGATGATAATAAAATATATCTAGGAATTTCTCTGGAGCTGTTGAGGGCAATGTGGGGTCAGTTCAGTTCAGATAGTTCCTTATTCCAGCTTATACTTCTTCTCAAGGTCTATAGGCCCCTTCAAATGCTTAGTCAATCATAACTACAGGGTTTTCATCTGTTGCACTTGTCACTTCTAGAGCAGGTCCCTCTTCTTTGTTTATTTTGGCTTCCTCTGTTTGAAAGTCTTTTCAGGGTCTAGTCTCCACCCTGACCCAACGGGGTGAAGGTAGTCACTTATTGAGGCTTGCTTGTCCAGTTGTGTGGTGGTAGGGAGGAACACTGCAAACAAATATCACTGGCACGTGTGGGAAGTGCTCACAGTGTATGGACCACACTGGGTTTGCCCCAGCTCATGGCACATTGTTTCCCCATTCTACACTACTCAGGCTCCAGGTTGCTCTGCAGGGGATCTGTCCAAAGCGGGCCCTGGGTTTTGTGCATTTCTCAGGTCTAAGCTGCTCAGGTTCAGGTTCTCAGGTACTCCACAAAGTCACGGACTCGGTTCAGCATGCATTTTGTGCCCTTCCCAGCTCAGGCAACCAGGTGATTGGCAAGCGCACTGTCCCAGGTGGTCTGTGTCTTAATCACCTTCCCAGTCCCAGTCACTCAGTTTCCTGAGTGCACAGCAAGAGCGCCAACTCAGGTGTGCCGTGTGTCTCTTCTGGGTAGCTGATCTCTGGCTGTGACCCTCCTGGCAGATGTCAACTGTCTAGGATCCCAGGGAGATGTGGCTAGCAACTGGGAGCCTGCTCATAGTTTGGTGGAGGATGCCATCTCTGGGCTGAGATTCCCCCTTGCCTTCCAGCTCTGGCTATCGCCCACCTGCCTCTCTGCTTCCAGTGAGGGAATGAACCAGCTCACAGCCAGCTAGCTCTCCTCTGGTATCCGCTCAGCCCTTTGTTCTGTGAGCAAGCCAGGTGTGCTTTCCATTAGAGCTTTTCACTGGAAAGCTCTCTCTCTCTGTGTCTCTTTTTTAACTCTAGCTGGGTATCCTACAGTTTGGGTTGCTGTCTCACATTAGCTCCCTCAGATTGTCCTCAGGGCATTCAGGCCTGGTCCTTACCCTAAGCACACAACCAGCGCTTCCCTGTTCAACCCCTGCTCCCTGGTGGCAGACGCAAGTGTCTGGGCTACTTGTCCACTGGAAGTTGCAGTTAGGTGTGTATTCTGTGTTTTGTTTTGTTTTGTTTTGTTTTCCTCCCGGTTATGCTGCCCTCTGAGATTCCAAAACTCCCCACAGACCCACAGGTGAGAGAGTTTCCTGGTGTTTGGAAATTTCTCCTCATTCACACTCCCTCCGTGGGATAGGTTGCTGTCCCTAACTCTTTTGTCTCTCTTTTTGTCTTTTATATTTTGTCCTACCTCCTTCTGAAGAGAATGGGCTGCCTTTCTGGACACCTGGGGTCCTCCGCCAGTGTTCAGAAGTTGTTTTCTGGAAATTGCTCAGCATTCCAATGATCTTTTGATGAATTTGTGGGGGAGAAAGTGGTCTCCCCGTCCTATTCCTCCGCCATCTTAGGACCACCCTCAAGCATCTTTTAATTTTATGGCTGCAGTTACCATCTGCAGTGATTTTGGAGCCCCATAAAATAAATCTGTCACTGTTTTCCCATCTATTTGTCATGAAGCGATGGGACCAGATGACATGACCTTAGTATTCTGAATGTTGAGTTTTAAGCCAACTTTTTCACTCTCCTCTTTCACTTTCATCAAGAGGCTCTTTAGTTCTTCTTCACTTTCTGTCATAAGGGTGGTGCCATCTGCATATCTGAAGTTATTGATATTTCTCCTGGCAATCTTGATTCCAGGTTGTGCTTCATCCAGTCCAGCATTTATCATGATGTACTCTGTATATAAGTTAAATAAGCAGGGTAGTAATATACAGCCTTGACATACTCCTTTTCCTATTTGGAACCAGTCTGTTGTTCTATGTGCAGTCTTAACTGTTGATTTTTGACCTGCATACAGATTTCTCAGGAGGCAGGACAGATGGTCTGGTATTCTCATCTCTTGAAGAATTTTCCATGGTTTGTTGTCATCCACACAGTCAAAGGCTTTGACATAGTCAATAAAACAGAAATAGATGTTTCTCTTGAACTCTCTTGCTTTTTGTTGATCCAATGGATATTGGCAAACATACACACAATATTGAAAGGTTGTTGCTGAACCATGCAAAAACTCTGGGATTCTTGGCCTCTGGAGGAGAAGAATTCAATCCGTGGACAGGGATAAGGCTTGATCTCTCAGAGCTTTGTGTAATAAAGTTTTACTAAATTAAAACACGCTCAATCTTTGGAAGGAAAGTTATGACTAACCTAGATAGCATATTCAAAAGCAGAGACATTACTTTGCCAATGGAGGTCCATCTAGTCAAGGCTATGGTTTTTCCTGTAGTCATGTATGGATATGAGAATTGGACTGTGAAGAAAGCTGAGCGCCAAAGAATTGATGCTTTTGAACTGTGGTGTTGGAGAAGACTCTTGAGAATCCATTCGGCTGCAAAGAGATCCAAACAGTCCACTCTAAAGGAGATCAGTCCTGGGTGTTCTTTGGAAGGAATGATGCTAAAGCTGAAACTCTAGGACTTTGGCCACCTCATGCAAAGAGTTGACTCATTGGAAAAGACTCTGATGCTGGGAGGGATTGGGGGCAGGAGGAGAAGGTGACGACAGAGAATGATGTGGCTGAATGTCATCACCGACTCAATGGCAATGAGTTTGAGTGAACTCCAGGAGTTGGTGATGGACAGAGAGGCCTAGCATGCTGTGGTTCATGGGGTCACAAAGAGCTGGACATGACTGAGCGACTGAACTGAAAGTATAAAGGATATAGAGAAAGCTTCTGACACAGGCATCAGAAGGGGGTAGAAAGAGTACCCCTTTGCTAGTGTTAGCAATGGAGTTATATACTCTCCAATGAATCCAAAAAATGTCTGGAGGTTGTAAAGACTTCACAGTAATTTACATTTTAAGATAACAGAATTAGCCAGAAAGTTTAATCCAGAAACTGTCCTCAGGCAGGATACACTGTTATATAACCCTTGTAAAGACCAGACCTACTCCCATAATTTACATTTGAAGATAACAGGATTAGCCAGAAGGTTTAATCCATTGACTGTCCTCAGGCAGGATACATTATTGTTACATAATCCTAAGGAATGCAGAGGAAAAAAGTTTGTCCTTTCTTCCTCTTTGAGGATTCCAGACCCCTCTCTCCTTGGAGACCCTTAGACTTCTTATCAACCTGCCTAGGAAATGACTCTCTCATTCCCCACTTTCTTTAAGGAGAATTACATTGCCAAGGGAAAGGGACATCATTTTCATTCCATAACTACTTCCTGCTGTTTAGGGGCATAGTTCCTAAATTGTTGTGGCAACATATTCTCCTAATCCTCATATTGAGGGTCTCTGATCCAGGGCCCCAGGTAATAGTTGGAGGAGGCTGTCCAGCCTAACAGGAGCTGGACAACCATCTATAACTTAAAAGCTTTTCAGTTCAGTTTAGTTCAGTCGCTCAGTCGTGTCCAACTCTTTGCAACTCCATGAATCGCAGCACGCCAGGCCTCCCTGTCCATCACCAACTCCCAGAGTTCACTCAGACTCATGTTCATCGAGTCAGTGATGCCATCCAGCCATCTCATCTTCTGTCATCCCCTTTTCCCCCTGTCCCCAATCCCTCCCAGCATCAGAGTCTTTCCCAATGAGTCAACTCTTCCCATGAGGTGGCCAAAGTACTGGAGTTTCAGCTTTAGCATCATTCCTTCCAAAGAAATCCCAGGGCGGATCTCCTTCAGAATGGACTGGTTGGGTTTCCTTGCAGTCCAAGGGACTCTCAAGAGTCTTCTCCAACACCACAGTTCAAAAGCATCAATTCTTCGGCATTCAGCCTTCTTTACAGTCCAACTCTCACAACCATACATGACCACAGGAAAAACCAGAGCCTTGACTAGACAGACCTTAGTTGGCAAAGTAATGTCTCTGCTTTTAAATATGCTATCTAGGTTGGTCATAACTTTCCTTCCAAGGAGTAAGAATCTTCTAATTTCATGGCTGCAATCACCATCTGCAGTGATTTTGGAGCCACCCAAAATAAAGTCTGACACTGTTTTCATGGTTCCCCATCTATTTCCCATGAAGTGATGGGACTGGATGCCATGATCTTCGTTTTCTGAATATTGAGTTTTAGGCCATCTTTTTCATTCTCCTCTTTCACTTTCATCCAGAGCCTTTTTAGTTCCTCTTCACTTTCTGCCATAAGGGTGGTGTCATCTGCATATCTGAGGTTATTGATATTTCTCTCGGCATTCTTGATTCCACATTGTGTTTCTTCCAGTCCAACGTTTCTTACGATGTACTCTGCATAGAAGTAAAATAAGCAGAAAACCCATTATACAGTTACAGACATAAGGCAAAATACTCATTAAAGCAAGTCATTAAAATCAAAATGAAATGTCACATTATGTCCATAGTTACATCAGTCCACCTTAAGGTTGTTTGATGTCATCGGTTTAAGAAGAGTTTTCACATGCAATTGTTGTTGAAGGTTTTTGCAGACTTGGAGAAAATCTTTTCCTTGAAGTGGAGATATCTACCACAGGAAGCCTTCCTCTGATGAAGAGGGGAGCACTCCACAGACCCAGCAGTTAGACTGATTGTGGAATTCAGTGTAGGAATGAGCCAGGATAGGAAGGCATTATCTTGAAGATCAGACTCAGGGTTTTTGGAGTCAGCAGAAGTAGGCTCACATAGATTATCAGGCCCATCTTTTGGCCTGGCAGTCCCATTACAGAAGCGGATCAGGAAGAAAATAGGCCAGGGGCTTCAGTAAGCATGGAGTAAGTTGCCCTAGTGTCTAAAAGGAGATTGATGGATTGGGCCCCTACAGTTATTAATACCTGGGGTTCCTCAGGTGTAATTAGGATGGGAGCTTGTGTGGGGACCCCTGGGCACTTTCAGCCCTATTTGTCTTGAGAGTCCGACATCTGAAACCTTCGCCTCTGGGGGCAGTCTCTCTTCTAGTGTGGTCCTTTGCAGACCGGACATGGGGAGGCTTAGATGCCTGAGGGCAATTCCGCTTGAGATGCCCCTCCTTTCCACAGTAATAGCAAGCCCATCCCTTTTCACCTGGGTCCCTCTGGGCATTTTTCTTAGGCTGTTTAAGAAAGGTTCTCATAGCCAGAGGGCTTCTGCCTGTTCCTGTATCTTTTTCTGCCTTTCTTTCTTTTCCTCATATTCCCTACCATAATAGACTGCCTGAGCCAGTTGTAACAGAGTATCTAAAGATTGGTTTGGTCCATAGCCTGTTTTAATAGCTCACAACAGATATCTGGAGCCAACTGAGTGAGAAATCTATCTTTTAAGATCACTTTTCCCTCTTTACTTTCGGGATCAATCTCAGTGAGTCTGTGAAGGGCTTCTCTCAGTCTGTCTAGGAATTTACCAGGAGCTTCCTTCTCCAATACTATGTTTGCCAATTTGCTATAGTTTAAAGGCTTAGTACATGCCTGCCTGAGTCCTTCAAGAATACATCTGACAAAATGACTCTGATTCTATCTTCCTTTAGCTGTGTTGTAGTCTCAGTCTGGCTCTGTAGTTGGGACCGCCTGATTCTCAGTGGAGAAGGCGGTTATCTCATTCTCCTTCTTCCCTACTGATTCATTACCAAGCCGTTCATCTCCATAAGCAACCGCTTTTCCCAAAACTCGGCTTTTTGAGTTGGGACTCAGCGTTTGTCCCAAGATATATATTACATCTTTCCAAGTAAGGTCCTAAATCAGAGTAACACCTTTAAAAGCTCTAATATATTATTCTGGGTCCTCTAAATAGTCTCCCAGATCCTCCTTGATTCTTTGTATTTCTTGATAAGAAAAGGGCCTATTAGAAATAGACTGATTATCCCGGTGGGTGCTTCATGAAGAGGCAAAAGCTTGTGTGGCTGTTCCTCAGTCTCTCTGGCTGCTCTGCACATATGACCCCAGGGATAGATTGGAGAAACCTGCTTTTATTTATCTCTTTGTCTCTTGTCCTCCATCTCATCTAGCAAAGTAGGAGGACTGGAAGGAGCTGAAGGAGTCACACCCAAATCTATAAGACATAAGTCTGGCATATTTTGCAGAGAGAAAAAGGGCAACACCTATGCTACTGCTACCCATTTTGCATGTTTTCTACAGAACCAGAATAATTGTAAAACAGTATTATACTTAAAAGACCCTCCACTGGCCACCGTTCTCTGTCCTCCAGTGGGTACCGTGGCCATGCAGTATCATATAGGAAGACCAGGTGTCTTCTTTAAGCCCTGAGGATCAAATCTATCCTAGTTTTTCAGGATATAGTTCAAAGGAGGGAGGCTGGAATTGTTAGCTCCCGTCTATAGGAGAGAAAAAAAAGTGACCAGCGGCATCTTTCTACCTGAGGTGTCCCTCCTTGCTACAGATGGGGGTGTGGACAGATTTTACACCAAAGCTTTTCTTTCCTGGTCAGAGTTAATTTGTCCCTTACCAATGAAGGCACCATACTCATCCCTCCCGGGTCTACCATGGAGATGGGGTGGGGATGCATCAGAGGTAGACCTGATGGCATTCCTAACTGATGTCCAG
This sequence comes from Madoqua kirkii, assembly GCA_006408675.1. NCBI lineage: Eukaryota > Metazoa > Chordata > Mammalia > Artiodactyla > Bovidae > Madoqua > Madoqua kirkii. The sequence goes on along the minus strand of SJYC01053649.1, from coordinate 4,296 downwards.
CTCTTCACCATTACCTCTGATGCCACCCAGGGTGCAATCAGAGTACCTTCCTGAATGCCTTCCAGGCTAAACCACTGGGGGAAACATTCATCACCTGAGTGCCTGTGCACGACTGAGTATATTCCTGACCACAATAAGACCAATACGAACATAGAACTGAGATGTTTCTTCTAAGCATCACCACACCAGTATAACAGTCTCCTCTGGTTGACTAAGAGCCAGCATTACCAAAGGAAAGCCCTTTGTAGTTCCGATCTGAGTAACCTTTAACCTCATAGATGCCCTTGTAGCTAGAGCTCCCTCTAACTTCTGAACTTCTGATTCCTAGGGAGGCTAGGTGCTTTCTGACTACCAATCCAAATTTGGGATCTAAGTAACAGTACACAGTAACAGCATAGATCACAAGTCCCTTGAAAATCTATGATGTGACAGATTAAGTTAGTATTTCTAACTTCCAAGGAGTTATGAAATGGTCAAAGAGACCAAAAAGTTTGACTGAGAAAGGAGAGTTTGGTCCACACACTTTGCCCATTTCTTATCAGTCACCGAAGGAGACATTGGGTGCCTCTTGGTATTGGCACCAAGAGGTTTCTGCTGTAAGTTGTTGTATGAGGTCACTGTGGAACCGCAAAGCAGGGCTCCTCACTTGCTCCACACAGGGCATTTCATTCATCCATGCAAGCACACCATAGAGTTAGTAAAGTACATCAGAACATGTGTTTGCTAGAACAGAGAACTAGAGCTCCAAGCACCCTTACCTTGTCCTGAAGAATCCCAGATGAGCCCCCAAGATGAAAGATTGTTGCTGAACCACGCAAAGACTCTGGATTCTTGGCCTCTGGATGAGACAAATTCAATGCAGGGCAAGAGACAAGACTTGATCACTCATAACTTTTGTGTAATAAAGTTTTATTAAAGTATGAAGGAGATAGAGAAGGCTTATGATATATGCATCAGAAGGAGGTAGAAAAAGTACCCCTTTGCTAGTGTTAGCAATGGAGTTATATACTCCAATGAATCCAAAGAATGTCTGGAGGTTGTAAAGACCTCACCAGACCTACTCCCATAATTTACATTTTAAGGTAACAGAATTAGCCAGAAGGTTTAATCCAGAAACTGTCCTCAGGCAGGATACATTGTTATATAACCCTTGTAAAGACCAGACCTACTCCCATAATTTACATTTGAAGATAACAGGATTAGTCAGAAGGTTTAATCCAGAGACTGTCCTCAGGCAGGATACATTATTGTTACATAATACTAAGGAATGCAGAGGAAAAAAGTTTGTCCTTTCTTCCTCCTTTGAGAATTCTAGACCCATCTCTCCTTAGAGACCCCTAGACTTCTTATCAACCTACCTAGGAAATGTGTCTCTCAATATTGTTAACTGTAGGCACAGTATTTTATAGTAGTTCTCTAGAATTTACTCATTTTGTATTAATATTACTGAAGTTTTAGACCCTTAATCAGGAGCTCCCCATTCTCTCCTCTATTCTATGCCTGTAAACAACTCCTGCCCCTGCTGCTGTTGCTGCTAAGTCACTTCAGTCGTGTCCGATTCTGTGTGACCTCATAGACGGTAGCCCACAAGGCTCCCTCGTCCCTGGGATTCTCCTGGCAAGAACACTGGAGTGAGTTGCTATTTCCTTCTCCAAGCATGAAAGTGAAAAGTGAAAGTGAAGTCACTCAGTCATATCCAACCCTCAGCGACCCCAGGGACTGCAGCCCACCAGGCGCCTCCATCCATGGGATTTTCCAGGCAAGAGTACTGGAGTGGGTGCCATTGCCTTCCCTGACTCCTGCCCCAGTAACTCCTTAATCTCAGAAACAGTTCTTTTGATTCTTATAAATTTTCTGTTTTAGTATATTTTAGAAGTGAAGTCCAAAGAAGGCAATGGCACCGGATTTCAGTACTCTTGCCTGGAAAATCTCATGGGCGGAGGAGCCTGGTAGGCTGCACTCCATGGGGTCGCTAGAGTTGGACACGACTGAGCGGCTTCACTTTGACTTTTCACTTTCCTGCATTGGAGAAGGAAATGGCAACCCACTCCAGTGTTCTTGCCTGGAGAATCCCAGGGACGGGGGAGCCTGGTGGGCTGCCGGCTATGGGGTTGCACAGAGTCAGACACAACTGAAGTGACGTAGCAGCAGCAGCAGAAGTGGAATCATGCCCTGTTTGTCTTTCTTTGACTGGCTTATTTCACTCAGCATTATGTCCTCAGACTTTTATCTGTGTTGTCACATATTACAGAATCCCTTTCTTTTTAAAGGCTCAAAAGTATTTCATTGGTCTGAGCCACCAACAAAGTCCATCTTCCCGACCCAGGGATTTAACCTGGGTCTCTTGCATCACAGGCAGATTTTTTTACCTCTGAGTCACCAGGGAAGCCCCACATTGTGCATATATACCACATTTTCTCTATCCATTCACCCTGCAGTGAACATTTAGATTTCTGCTTCATGACTATTTTTAATAATGCTGCAGTGCAGTGAATGTGGAAGGGCTAATGTGTCCTCAAGATCCTGATTTCAGTGTTTTGAATATATACCCAGAACTCAGAATCCTGGATGATAACAGCATTTCTATTTTTACATGCTTGAGGAAACTTGATAATAACTTATATGCTTTCACTATTTGCCTTTCCACAAACAGTGCATAGGCTCCCGGTTTTCTACAATTTTTGCCACTTTTTTTTTCCTTATTGGAACTATACTGATATCTTCTGAGGTGATTTCATCATGATTTTGATTTGCATTACCCTGATGAGTAGTGATGTTGAACGTTTTTTTCATATACCCATTGATCATTTGTAGGTCTATTAATTTCCCCTGCTCATTTTTAAAAATCAGGTTATTTATTTTTATGCTATTGAGTTGTGGAGATCCTTATATACCATTGGAGCTCAGCTGTTTATCAGATATATAGTTTGCAAATATTTTCTCCTATTCTATAAATTGTCTCTTCATTCTATTCATTATTTCCTTTGTTGTGCATAAAGTTTTTGGTATGGTATAGTCCCACTTGTCTATGTTTACTTTTGTGGCCTTTGTTTTGGTGTCATATCTGTGAAATCATTGCCAAGACCAGTGCCATGAAGATTTTCCTCTATCCCTTGGGATAGTTGTAAGACAGAATGTGAATATTATAATCTTTGACAATGTAAACATAGTTAGTAGAAGGTGTAGAAAAAAAGGGAAAGATAGGTTAGGGAGGTTGTATCTTCATCTTATAAACAGGGTATTGTAATGTCTAAGTAATTACCATAGAAAGACATTTTGCTAAATGTGTCATATCCAATAATTAATTTAAAATTCAAATTCATGACCCAAGTTTTTAAATTTTAGATAAAAAGCCTGAAGCACACAGATAACAAAGGATTTAACCATGATTACACAAGTAAAAGGATCCCCTGGAGAAGGAAATGGCAACCCACTCTAGTGTTCTTGCCTGAAAAATCTCATGTACAGAGGAGCCTGGCAGGCTACAGTCCAAAGGGCTGCAAAGAGTTGGACACAACCAAGCAACTAAGTACACATATACAAATTAGCACTGAATGAAAATGCCGAAAAGTGATTGAATGATAGAGAGCCTAAAGCATTAAAGTATTTAAAGTACTGTTAAAATGTATACATATAAAGAAGGGATTAAAAGCATTCTAGAACTAGATTTGAAGGAAGATGCAGAAATAGAAGAACAAATGTACGCATGTGTGCTAAGTTGCTAGAGTCATGTCCAACTCTGTGACCCTATGGACTGCAGTCCACCAGGCTCCTCTGGGATTCTCCAGTCAAGAATACTGGATTGGTTTCCATGCTCTCCTTCAAGGGATCTTCCCAACACAGGGATTGGACCTGGCTCTATTATATCACCTACATTGGCAGGTGGGTTCTTTACCAGTAGCACCACCTGGGAAGCCCAGACGAACAAGTGGAAATGCTTTAAATGTTTTAGTACTTATCAACCAGATTCATATACTACATAATGTCTGAAGTTAATAAGCAATAAAACATATTTAGATATTTATTGAGTTGGCCCAAATGTGCATTATGGAAAAACACAATGAACTTTTTGATCAACCCAATGTTTACAGTTATGGTAGAAATGATTAGAAGATTTTAGACCAGTAACAATTAAAAGTTTTCACCTAACAAAGGAAGAATAAATATGGGAAAGGATAAGGAAGATATCTGTTTTGTTACTGAATGTATAAATTATTTGACTTTTTAAATGAGATGTGTATAAGAGACAGATCCAAATTTGGGATCTAAGTAACAGTACACAGTAACAGCATAGAT
>SJYC01053645.1:0-10774 GCA_006408675.1 Madoqua kirkii | reverse complement strand
ACATCATATTGCCAAAGAATTAAAAATGTAACATTTATACAGTTTTAGGAAATACATCCATATAAACACTTGTAGATAAGACTGATGATATCCTGTCTAAATAATAGAGGAAAATCATTTTACTCTGGACTCCAAACTATACATTTTGGTTATCCTTAGTCTTCAGTTTCATTGGAAATATTTCAATGAATTAGTTGGATAAATTTACAACTCATATATAAACAATGCTTACTGCATAGAAAAATCTGTGGCTAGTATATACAGATCCCCCAAAATGCCGTGAGTGTTAACTGATCAATAAACCCGTAAGATGTGCACAAAATTTCATCAATAAGTAGATACCATAGACAGAATTGGCAGAATCAGAGGAGGAAAAACAACATTTAAGAAGTAAAATGTTACACTTAAAATTTTCCATATCCTTTGAAATTTTGAAAATTGTGATTTTTTATGAATCAATTTTAAATTTCCCTGTGATAAAGGAAAATTTTAAATATATGCACAAATACTTTTGCGAGCAATAAATTGAAGCTTTGACATTACAAGGTCCTGAGCGTAACAATGTCTCCATCATTCAAGCTCCTGAGATTCAGTCCAATAGCAACAATGAAAACAGTTCACATACCTGGTTACAATTCTCTCCAATATCATCCTTTAAATTTGGCCTTCTCAGCCTGTTTTTCTGATCTATAGGGAGTGTCTGTTGCAATACAATAATGAGGAATTGCCATACATTGAAGACTATTTTTTGGTTTTATGGAAGATGGTGGCAGAATCAATGGTATCAGTTTTCCTATGTAGTCGTCACTGGAAAGGACACACCTGGGAAGACCCAGTTCAAAGGTCTGTTAATTCTTATAACTCATCAGATATCTCCTCATGCAGAGACTTTTACAGTAGCCCTTGCCTATGCCTGAAGCTTTCTCCCCCAGATAAGTCCCTCGCTTTATTTAAGTCTGCTCAGATCTCAGTGCTTTAGTATACCTTTCCTCACTTTATTTAAATGCCACAAATATTTTCTCTTGCTTTCACTTCTCTATTTTTTCTCTATTCCTCTCCCAATATGAAGATTCCATGACAGAAAGATTTTTTTTGTATATTATTCATTGCTATATGCCCTGTGCTTATAAAACTCCTAATATATGGTAGGCATTAAATAAATATGTGTTGAATAAATGAATACATTTATGTTTCAAGGTAGCTTTAAAAAAAATAACCCAAGAGAACTAAGATGGTTAATTTGCTTTACAAAACCAGCAGTTCCACCCAATAGTGAAGCATAATCTTCAGTACCACCTCATCAAGGAGCCTAGCCAGAGACTCTGATAGCTTCAGAGTCCATCTTCTTAGGCAAGGAACCAAGCCCTCATCTACACTCACCATTGGACATAGCCTCCAGCGCTGCCTAACCAGGGAGCCTGAACAGAGTCCCTGGGCAGCCATGGAGCTCAGGTTAAGGTTCTGTCCAGCTGCCTTTTTCCTTTTCCTTTTTTTTTTTTTTAAAGATATGACATCAGTAGTATAAACAACTAAAGCAAAAATAAGTACTACATCAAGTAAAAAGCCTCTGTACAACAAAAGAGAAGATCAACCAGAATAAGAGGAATCTAGGAAATGAGAGAAAATACTTCTGAACCATCTATCTGGTAAAGGGCTTATCTCCAAACTATAGCAATAACTTATAAAACTCAGATAGGCTGGATTAGGGAAATGGCATGGTATTTTCAAAGGGTAAAAACTTCCAGTTATAAGACACATCAGTTCTGGAAATATGTACAGCACAATGACTGTAGTTAGTATTGTATTGTAAATTTGCTGAGAGGGTAAATCTTAAAAGTTCACACCACACACACACATACATACATACATATAACCATGTAAGGTCATGAATATGATATGTTCAATAAACAATTATGGTAGGTATTTTCAAATAAAATCATACACCCTAAACTTATACCTTAAACTTACACAGTATTATATGTCAATTATATCTCAATAAAACAAGAGATAAAGAAATGCAGGTGCTTGAGAAAGATTAACTGGTTAAGTATTTAACTGAGATATTAATAAAACTTTTAAAATTAAAAGAAGGTAGTATAATTGTAAAGAACCTTAGTTCTTTTCATTAGCATGGAACACTTTTTCCTAGTCCTTAAATAATTTGGATCTGGCAGTTAAGGAATATCTCTTACATTCAGTTCTACAGTGATTGAGTCACTGACTTTCAGCAGACCCTTACAAAAACTCAGGGAAATCAGGAATCAGCACTCTGTGCTCTGGGAAAATAGATTGAAAAGGACTTCAGATAGTTAGATATTTTTAGGAGAAAATTTTGGGAACCTCAGTTCTTGCATCTTCCTAGACTCGGAAAAGCACTAAAACCAATAACCAAGACAGGGACTGGGGAACAAGATGGTTGAGGAGTAGGTGGATTTGGAGTACATCTCTCTCCATCAGGAGTACACCTTCAGACACAGAAGTGCATGCAGAACAGAGTGGACAGGAATACTTGACCAGCAGAAAAGTCGTGTCTGACTCTTTGCAACCTATGAATCATAGCACGCCAGGCCTCCCTGTCCATCACCAACTCCAGGAGTTCACTCAGACTCACATCCATAGAATCAGTGATGCCATCCAGCCATCTCATCCTCGGTCGTCCCCTTCTCCTCCTGCTCCCAATCCCTCTCAGCATCAAAGTCTTTTCCAAAGAGTCAACTCTTTGCATGAGATGGCCAAAGTACTGGAGTTTCAGCTTTAGTATCATTCCCTCCAAAGAAATCCCAGGACTGATCTCTTCCAGAATGGACTGGTTGGATCTCCTTGCAGTCCAAGGGACTCTCAAGAATCTTCTCCAACACCACAGTTCAAAAGCATCAATTCGTCAGTGCTCAGCCTTCACAGTCCAACTCTCACATCCATGGAACCATACAAAACTTGGTAGGATGAAGGAACTAGGGGGGAAAACAGGAGTGTTAGTAGGACTGGACCTGCCCCTGGGGGAACTGAAATGGGGGTCTGATTCCCACATCCGGCCAATTGTCTGAGTCAGAGGAGAAATATTTAAGGCTGAGAAGGAAACAGCTGATCTGTGGCAGCCTAAATGGAATAGAGAATCAGACAGTCCTTGCCGCAGCCATACATACCGAGGACAGGAGCGCTGGCCCCCTGGAAGGAGCAGCAGCAGGGAGTTGGAGTTTAAGGACTATGGAGCAATCCCCAGGTGAGGGCTGCTATTGACTCTAGAGAGATGGATCAAGGGGATAAGAGGGCAGAGATTGTGGTGGGAAATGCCTGTCGAGGAAACCCAGGCAGCCATGGAAATAAGATGCTACTGCTGAGTCATGTGTATGGGGTGGATTGGCAGATGAACAATAGAGAGGCTGGCCCATCAAATGCCTGATGCACTGAACTACAGAGTAGGACCCCATCCAGGGTGCCCCTTTAAGTGCCTGACACCCCAATCTACCCAGTAGGACCCCAGCCAGGAGGGCCCATCTATGTGCCTGACCCATCAAACAACAGAGAAGGACCCCAGGCAAGGGAGCCCTCTAAATGCCTGAATGGGCAGAACTATGGAGAAAGACTGGCCAAAGAGGCCTTCTGATCGCCAGCTACAAGAGGATCAGAAAAAGACTATGATAGGGCCATAACTCCTGCGGTGAAGGCAGTCTGTTTTCCTGTACACTAGGCACCACCAGGGTCCCTGCAAGCCAAGCAGCTGCACCACTTTCATGCTCAGCTCTCACTGGGACAGAGCTGCCACAGGCCAAAAAAAAAAAAAAAAAAGTCTTGTGTCTATGTGCCCAGGCTCACTTCAGTCACTTGTCTGTCTCTTCCTGACCCTGTACACTGTGGTCTGCCAGGCTTCCCTGTCAGAGAGGTTGGGGTCTCCAGGCCAGAATATAGAGCATATTGGCCAGTACTTATTGCCATACCCTTTTAAGGCACTGTATTTCCTGCTGCTATAGGTGCCAACTCCCCTGAGTACCTGATATGCCAGAACTCCTGCGACCCAAGCAGCTGCACCACCTCCACACCTGGCCATCACAGGGGCAAACCCAAGTTCTCCAGGGCAGCTTCAGGAGCAAACCCCAGTGGACAACCCACAAGTAGAGGTGGAAATAAAACCACAGTTGAAACTCAGGGGCAGTGTGGCTAAGGAACGAGACTCAAAACCTTCCCATCAGCTATACAAGTTGCAGATTGAATCCACATGATCTACTAGGTAGACTGTGTCTATGGAATATGTAAAAGGTCAAAGAGAGCTCCTACAAAAGAAAACGCACTAGTTCTGATAGTTGTGTACATTGGAGACAAGAATACATAGGAGTAGGAGCAGATTAGAATCTGAACTGTCCCCACAGCAGATCCAGAGATCAGCAAAGTGTTGGAGGGCATCCTAGCGAGGTAAGGCGGACTGTGACTCCTAGCAAGGGAAAGGACTCTGACAGCAGTGACTCAAGGAAAACATTTATTATTCTTATGTTTTTATTTGTTCTATAGATTATTTTGGATTTTTTTCTTTTTCACTCTCTGTTGTATTTCTTGATTATATTGGCACTGTGAAATCCAATTAAGCTTTTGAGCTTTTTTTTTTTTTTCCGTCACATTTTTTATTGTTGTTGTAAACCTCTGCTTCTACATTGGGCTTTTTCAGTGCTGTTGAATTTTTCTTTTTTTTAGTTGCACTTTTGCAGTTCTGTAGAGTTTTCCTTTAATTTTTCTTTTTTCTTTCTTCTGTTTTTTTTTCTTTTCTCTTTTTTATAATTCTAATATTTAACTTTTTAAAACCTATTGTATTTTTTCTAAATTTATTCCTTTGTGTGCTTTTCCTACTGTTCTTTTCCCCATGCAGTTAATCTTTAGTATATATAAAGCTTCTTCATTTACCTCTATTTAACTTTGCATATATATTCTTTCTTTTCTTTCTTTTCTTTCCTCTCAACATATCTGGTAGTTTTGTTTCTGCTGCTTTATTCTCCATTTGGCATCTTGCTTTAGTTTTGTTTTCCAGATTGTGATTTAGTTAGTTTTGTTCTTAACTGGTAATTATAATTTTTTATTTCGTTTGTTTGCTGGGTCAATACTGTACTTAGACTTCCCTGGTGGCTCAAGTGGTAAAGCGTCTGTCTACAGTGCCAGAGACACTGGTTTGAGCCCTGAGTTGGGAGGATCCCCTGGAGAAGGAAATGGCAATACACTCCAGTACTATTGCCTGGAAAATCCTATGGACAGACGAGCCTGATAGGCTACAGTCTATGGGGTCACAAATACTCAGACACAACTGAGAGACTTCACTTTTGCTTTCACTTCCTACTGTACTTTATCTTTGTTGGACTGTTTTTACTTTGCTCGTGGGTGTATATGCATATGTGTACATTCCATTATTTTAATTATTATTTGCCTGATTTTGTAATTTCCATTTGCCTGGGGTTCATCTTTGGTTTCTTGGGGGTTTTTTTGGTATTTGTTTTAATCTCACTTAATGCCATAACAAACCACTTGTAGAATCTTCATTTCTGACTGGAGATCAAGCCCCGAGCCCTTGGAATGGGATCATTGACTCCAAGACCCTAAACTACCAGAGAACTAACCCTAGGGAGTGTCAAGTATTGAGACCTCAAACTTGAATACAAACCACTTGAATGCAAGACCTGGAATCACCCAACTATAGTAGCACTCTGTAGTAGCTATTAGCACCCAACTGGTAGCACCAAATAGTCAGCAGACAGAATTACCACCTCACTCAGCTTTACCCATCAGAGGAAAAACAAACAAAAACTCAGCACAAATCTCACCCTATATGAAGCTTACACAAACCACTGGACCAATCTTAGGAGGGAAGAAACCAAAAGGAAGAAAGAATTCAACCTCCTGCAAGGAAAGAATTCAACTTTCTAAGACAAACACAATAAGTTAAAAACAAATAATGAAAATGCAAAGAAATGCTACATATATGAAGTAACAAGCTAGAAACACAGAAGTCCAAATAAATGAAGGGGAAATAGGCAAACTACCTGAAAAAAATTTAGAATAATGATAGCAAAGATGATCAAAAACCTTGAAAATAAAATGGAGAAAATGCAAGAATCAATTAACAAAGACCTAGAAGAACTAAAGAATAAACACAAAGAGACAAATAACACAATTACTGAAATTAAAAACACTCTGGAAGGAATCAATAGCAGAATATTGGAAGCAGGAAAATGAATCATTGAGCTGGAGGATAAAATGGTGGTAATAACTTCTGAAGAGCCGGAAAAAATAAAAAGCATTAAAATAACTGGGATAGTCTCAGAGACCTCTGGGACAATATCAAACACACTGACATTAGATTATATAGGGGTCCCAGAAGAAGAAGAGGGAAAGAAAGGATATGAGAAAGTTTTTGAAGAGATTTTAGTTGAAATTTCCTCAATATGGAAAAGGAAATAGTCAATCAAGTTCAAAAGGCACAAAGAGTCCTAAATAGGATAAACCCAAGGAGAAACATGCCAAGACACATACTAATCAAACTAACAAAGACTAAACACACACAAAAAAGAATATTAAAAACAGCAAGGGAGAGCAACAAGTAACATATGAGGGAAACCCTGTATTCTTAACAGCTGATCTTCCAGCAGAAACTCTGCAGGTCAGAAGGGAATGGCAGGATATACATAAAGTACTGAATGGGAAAAATTTACAACCAAGATTACTATACCTGGCAAGGATCTCATTCAAAATTGATGGAGAAATAAAAAACTTATCAGACAAGCAAAAGGAAAGAGAATTCAGTACCACGAAACCAACCTTACAACAAAAGTTAAAGGGACTTATATAGTCAAGAATACAACAGAAGAAAAAAAATTACAAAATCAACACCAAACAGTTAAGAAAATGGAAAAACTAAAAGCTTGTCTTTGAGAAGATAAACAAAATTGACAAACTTCAGCCAGATTCATCAAGAAAAAGAGAGAGAAGAATTAAATCGACAAAATTAGAAATGAAAAAGGAGAGGTTACAACAGACAATGCAGAAATACAAAGGAGTATAAGCGACTGTGATGAACAACCATATGGCAATATAATAGATAACCTAGAAGAAATGGACAGATTCTTAGAAAATTTCAATCTTCCAAGCCTGAACCAGGAAGATATAGAAATTATGAATAACCCAGTCACAAGCAGTGAAATTGAAGCTGTGATAAAAAAAAAAAATCTCCCAAGAAACAAAAGCCCAGGAGCAGATGGATTCACAGGAGAATTCTATCAAACATTTAGAGGAAAGCTAAGGTCTAGCCTTCTAAAACTTTTTCAAACAATTGCAGAGGAAGGAGTACTTCCAAACTCATTCTATGAGGCCACCATCACCCTGATATTCTTCAAAAATGGGCGTATAATGGACCTACCTGCACATGGTAAAGGCCATATATGACAAGCCCACAGCAAACATTATTCTTAATGGTGTAAAACTTAAAGCATCCCCCCTAAGATCAGGAACAAGACACGGGTGTCCACTTTCACCATTATTATTCAACATAGTTCTGGAAGTCCTAACTACAGCAATCATAGAAGAAAAAGAAGTAAAAGGAATCCAGATCAGAAAAGAAATAAAGCTCTGACTGTTTGTAGATGACATGATACTGTACATAGAAAACCCTAAAGATAGTATCAGAAAGTTACTAAAGCTAATCAGTGAAGTTAGCAAAGTTTCAGAATATGAAATTAATATACAACAACCACTTGCATTTCTGTATACTAACAATGAAAAATCAGAAAGAGAAATTAAGGAATTAATCCCATTTACCATTGCAACAAAAAGAATTAAATATCTAGGAATAAACTTACCTAAGGAGACAAAATAACTGTACACAGAAAATTATAAGACATTATTGAAAGAAATCAAAGATGAAATAAACAGATGGAGAGATATTCCATGTTCCTGAGTAGGAAGAATCAATATTGTGAAAATGACTATACTACCAAATGCAATCTACAGATTCAGTTTGATCCCTATCAAATTACCAATGGCATTTTCATAGAATTACAACAAAAAATTTCATAACTCATGTGGAAACACAAAAGACCCAAGTAGCCAAAGCAGTCTAGAGAAAGAACAATGAAGGTGAAAGAATCAACTTTTCTGACTTCAGATTATACTACAAAACTACAGTCATCAAGACAGTATGGCACTGAGATAAAAACAGAAATATACACTAATGGAAAAAGATAGAAATTACACAGAAAATTATAAGACATTATTGAAAGAAATCAAAGATGAAATAAACAGATGGAGAGATATTCCATGTTCCTGAGTAGGAAGAATCAATATTGTGAAAATGACTATACTACCAAATGCAATCTACAGATTCAGTTTGATCCCTATCAAATTACCAATGGCATTTTCATAGAATTACAACAAAAAATTTCATAACTCATGTGGAAACACAAAAGACCCAAGTAGCCAAAGCAGTCTAGAGAAAGAACAATGAAGGTGAAAGAATCAACTTTTCTGACTTCAGATTATACTACAAAACTACAGTCATCAAGACAGTATGGCACTGAGATAAAAACAGAAATATATACTAATGGAAAAAGATAGAAACCCAGAAATAAACCCATGCACCTATGCATACCTTATTTTTGACAAAGGAGGCAAGAATATACAATGGGACAAAGACAGCTTCTTCTATTGATGGTCCTGGGGAAACTGGACAGCTACATGTAAAAGAATGAAATTAGAGCACTTCCTAACACCATACACAAAGATAAACTCAAAATGGATTAAAGACCTAAATGTAAAACCAGAAACTGTAAAACTCTTAAAGGAAACACAGGCAGAACACTCGATGACATAAATCAAAACAAGATCCTCTATGATCCACCTCCTAGAGTAATAGAAATAAAAACAAAAGTAAACAAGTGGGACCTGATGAAACTTAAAAGCTTTTGCACAGCAAAGGAAACTGTAAGCAAGATGAGAAGAACCCCCTGAATGGGAGAAAATAATAACAAATTAAACAACTGACAAAGGATTAATTTCCAAAATATACAAGCAGCTCATACAACTCAATACCAAAAAAACAAACAACCCAATCAAAAAATGGGAAAAAGACCTAAACAGACATTTCTCCAGAGAAGAAATACAGATGGCTAACAAATACATGAAAAGATGCTCAACATTGCTCATTATTGGAGAAATGCAAATCAGAACTACAATGAGATATCACTTCACACTGCTCAGAATGGCCATCATCAAAAAGTCTACAAACAACAAATGCTGGAGTGGATGTGGAGAAAAGGGAACACTCTTGCACTGTTGGTGGGAATGTAAATTGATACAGATACTATGGAAGACAGTATGGAGATTCCTTAAAAAACTAGGGATAAAAGCACCATATAACCCAGCAATCCCACTCTTAGGGGTATAACCTGAGGAAACAAATATTGAAAGACATCTGTATCCCATTGTTCACTGCAGCACTATTTACAATAGCTATAGCATGGAAGAAACCTAGATGTCCATAGACAGATGAATGGATAAAGAAGTTGTGGTACATATACACAATGGAATATTACTCAGCCACAAAAAGGAACACCTTTGAGTCAGTTCTAATGAGGTGGATGAACCTAGAACCTATTATACAGAGTGAAGTAAGTCAGAAAGAGAAAGATAAATATCATTTTCTAATACAAAAAATGGAATCTAGAAAAATGGTATGCTGAAGAATTCCCTTGCAGGGCAACAATGGAGAAACAGACATAGAGAATAGACTTATGGACATGCGGAGAGGGGAAGAGAGGGTGATATGTATGGAAAGAGTAACGTGGAAACTTACATTACCATATGTATAATAGCAACGAGAATTTGCTGTATGTCTCAGGAAACTCAAACAGGGATTCTGTATCAACCTAAAGAGGTGGAATGGGGAGGGAGATGAGAGGGAAGTTCTAAAGGAAGGGGATATTTCTATACCTATGGCTGATTCATACTGAGGTTTGACAGAAAACAACAGAATTCTGTAAAGCAATTATCCTTCAATAAAAATAAATTAATTAAAAAGAAAAAAATAACCAAGATAATCATCCTTGTGTCTACCCATTGCTTTTACCAAGATCTGTGCTTCATTGCATGTATTCCACTTTGCCAAAATCAAATGTATACTGACCTCCCCATTCACAGGGCTTTCCTGGTGGCTCAAAAGTGAAGAATCCACTTGCCAGTGCAGGAGACGTGGGTTTGATCCCTGGGTCAGTAAGATCCCCTGAGAAGAAAACGGCAACCTTATCTGGTGTTCTTGCCTGGGAAATCCCATGGACAAGAGGAGCCTGGTGGCCACAGTACACGGGGTCACAAAGAGTTTGACAAGACTAATCGACTGACACTTTCACTTTACCCAAAGTACCTGATTTCTATTTTTACTTCTACAGAGAAAACTGAAACATGGATAACAGAGACCAGTTTGAAAACTAAGTGGTTAAACATACACTAGTCTCATTTACTAAAGATTTACCTTAGTTATGTAAAATGTTTTGAGTTTGCACTTACTGATAGAATTTTTTTTTAGTCCACAGCTTTTAAAGTATTAGAGATTTGTTTTTATTATTTCCTGGGGAGGGGGAATGCTTAAATAAATGCTTAATTACTTTTTAAACTAATCAGAATAGATATCTTTTAATTTAGCATACATTATAATCCAATGTATTAATATACTCTGAAGAAAAGAATATATTTTATCATCACATAAGAGATCAAGACATCTCTGAATTACAAACACATGAATACATAAACA
>SJYC01053644.1:24-12354 GCA_006408675.1 Madoqua kirkii | reverse complement strand
TAACTGTTGTTTCTTGACCTGCATACAGATTTCTCAGGAGGTAGGTAAGGTGTTCTGGTATTCCCATCTCTTTAAGAATATACTCATGTTAATAATAATTTTATACTCAACTCTTAGTCTTTCATGCTGAGATTCCATTTGCTTTCATGCTTTTGGGGATTTCTGCCATGAAAAATGGCAGGTCAAATCTTTGTTGTATAAGCTATCTGCTCCCAGATAAATTCTGAAACAGGAGTATAAAGGGATTTATCTCAGAAAAGCTAAAATTTATCTGGAGGCAATGAGTGTTGATGAACCATTCCAAGGAAAATAAGCATCCTCTTAGACAATGACACATGTGAAGTCCTTAAGAGTTTTCATTTCTGACTAATAAGGACCTACTGCACAGCACAGAGAACTCTACTCAATACTCTATAATGGCCTATATAGGAAAAGAGTCCAAAAAAGAGTGTATATATGTATTTGGATAGCAGGTTCACCTTGCTGTACACCTGAAACTAACACAAAGCTGTAAATCAATTATACCCCAATAACAAATTTTTAAAAAGAATCAGATCAAATTTTATTCTTGTAATCTATGGTACAATTCCAGGCACATAACAGATTCTCAATAAAAATGTACTTTATTGATTATTTTAAAAAATATGTTTTGTTGCTGCAAAGAGTTTTCTTTCAAGTACTTATAAGTATGGGAATATAGACAAGTCTCTACTTTCAAAAAATTTCCTGACATGTTAGAGTTCAACAGTACCAACTTTATGTGTGTTTAATTGAAGTTCTGTTTAGTAAGAATTGTTCTAATGCATGCTTCATTACCACTGCCCTTTTTTGAACACAAGATGCCTGGCAGAGCTGTGCATTTATTTGGTGCTTCTAATCTACACGCATTGCATTCATGTTCTAGGCTTAACTTCATCTGTGTCTGCCCTTTACATACTTCAGATAAGGGATTACTTTAAAAATGTCAGGGAGGCTTTCCCATGTTTCTGATTTTTAGTCAGGTTTATTGAGTTTATGAATTTATGACATTAAATCTATATTTTACTGTATTTTATACTCTTAAGGGAAGCAGAAGCTTTCAGAATACTCAGTAAACTTTACACAGTAAGTGCCCTACATGCAAAGCTTCCAGTTGCAAATGTGTGTTTGCATGTCCAATCATGTTCACAGTTCACATGTCTGGCGTACATTGTCACATGGATGTATCCTCTACAAGTGGTTGCACACTGTTTTATTTTACTGTACAGTACGGTACAGAGTACAGTAGTATGGTATCGTTATTTCAAGCATAGGACCTAAACATAGAATGGTCCACAAAGGTTGCAGTAGCCATTCCAAATGCGATCTAATACGATGTCATGTATGACATGAACATAAGAGCTACTACCTAGGCATCACTGGATCTTTTTATTTTTTTTTTCCCAAAAGGATAGCTAGAATTGAATGCAGCAAGGAACTAGAACCTGTGCAATCAATGTCAAGCGTTAGTGAAATTGAAGCTTACCCATCATCTACTACTGCTAATGATCCTTCAGCTCTACTATCTCCCACCTTCTCACCTCCTCCAGTCCGTGACCCTTCTTGCCTGCTGACTTGATGCCATCCCCTGTATGCCAGCTGTAGTACAATTGGGAGATGGTTGAGCTTTGGACTTCAAAGGTGAAGCTAGTGGTAAGAACCTGCTTGCCAATGCAAGAGACATAAGAGACAAGGGTTTGATCCCTGGGTTGGGAAGATACCTGGAGGAGGGCATGGCAACCCACTCCAGTATTCTTGCCTGGAGCATTCCATGGACAGAGGAACCTTGTACGCTATAGTCCACAGAATTGCACAGAATAGGACAGGACTGAAGCGACTTAGCATGCAAGCATTCTGTAAGATTAAAAATGTTTTATTTTTGTGCTTGCTTTTTATGTATTATTTGTGTAAAAACAATTATAAACCTATTAGAGTACAGTACTTTACAGCCAGCTGTGCTGGTTGTGTACCTAGGGCTAACTTTGTTGGACTTACAAACAAATTAGACTTATGAGCATGTTCTCTGAACAGAACTCACTCATGTAGCAGATTTACTATAATTGCCATTGATTCCATATGTCTAAGGGCTAAGCCCACTTTTTCTTCCAATGTTTAACTCTCCATCTCTCTTTAACCCTGCACTGCTATTGTTTATAACTAAAGCATTCATAGGACCACTGCCTTGGATTATTACTGTTTCATATTTTTTCTCCAAAAAAGAAGTTGTCCATAAATTAATTTAATTGATTGATGTACAAATCCAGAATCTTATTTTTAGAGTACTTTTCTTGGACCTACTCATGGTACTAATTACTGTACCAGTTCTGCTTCCAGAAGAATGACTTACTCAAAGAGAAAAGTAACTAGAATTTAACAAGGAGATTATGTATAACTCTATGGGTGAAATTAAGGAAATTAACAAAGAATGATAATATATCCAGCAACTAGGAACAATGTGAATTATTATACATAGGTCTAAGTGGAGAAGAAAAGTTGGTAAATTGAACCTGAGGAAAGCTTAAATTTTGGAGAGGATGTCCAAAAAGGAGCTATGGCTACAGGTGGAAATTGACCACTAATTTAATCACAGATTGTTGGGAGACAACCAAGAAAAATAATTCCCTCCAAACTTTCTTCAACTCATAAACTCTTGCCAATACTTTGCATTATCTGAACCTCACTAGAAATCAAGAGAATAAGAATCCCAACTAGTACAATATGATAAATTATCCTCGTAGAGCACAGAAACAACAAAGGACAGAGAATGTTTCAGAAATGATAAATACGATAAATTGCCCACTCTATCAAACTTCATTGGCCTAAAATAATGATGATGCTTTCAGTTTTTTTTCTTAGCTTATAAGAATTGAAAACTGCTGTATTTATTCAAATAAATCTAGGAATTTCTGTTGCTTCAAAGAATAGTAACTCTATACCTCTGTCATCTTTTTCTGTAGCTTTATCTTGGTTGTATTCATATGACTAGCCTTCTGCCTTAATTTCTACCTGTTACATTCCTCTGTTTAGAACCATGGCCCTTTAAATCACTCTTCACCATGTTCTGTCCATAAAGTAGAATTCATCACTGTCTCTATTTCTTCTTGATTCTTGATGTAGAGATTTTTTGTTTGTTTGAGTCCAGATCATTTATCCAAGATGGCTTAAATATACTTACTTCTCTGTAACTCAAGGTGAAAGGAGAAAAGGGAAGAGAGAAGGGAGGGGAAAAGAAAAGGGAAGAGTGAAGAAAGAAGGAAGGAAAGAGAGAAGGAGGGAGGGAGGAAAGAAGAAAGAAAGAAGGAGAAAACTAAATGTATAAATTTGAATTCCTCTTATCCCATCATTTATATCTGTTCATCTGTGCATTCTCCATCTGTGGGTGAGGCATTGCTTTTGTCTTAGTTGCCAGCATTGGATATCTTTAAGTTAGCATTTTTTCCTGTTACACACTTGAACAGAAATTTTAGTGTCAATATCCTGTTCACTTAACCATCTAAATATTTCTCAGTCAGTTATTTTTCCTGATTCACTATTGTTAGCTAAATGTCTACCTTTCTCAATTTGAAACTGCATCACTACTACAGATTCCTAACTCCTTTCAGAGTGCTATCTAAGTGAACTGTGCAAAACACAAATCTTGGCATAGAAGGATTCTAAAAATCATCAAGTGGTTCTCCATGACTGTTATATTGGCACACGACCTCCCTGATCTGGTCTTTGTGTATGAAGCTGACTGTCCTTCATATTACTTTCCTTCCATAAGTAACTAATGATATAATAGCATTTGTGGTTCTTTGGATATCTCTCAATAATAGATACTAGTCAATTATTCTTCTGAATTTATCTATCTCCACATTTACTTAAAGTGTCCATTCATTCAGGAATTTTCTGTTACATTTTTTTCTGACTTGTTACTCTGTGGTCCCATAATTACTTTGCTTTCTTCTATCATACTGTATTATAAGTGTCTTCTTTTTCCACTAGAATGAGATACTTGATTGTAAGAATGAATCTTATTTATGTTTTGATATTTATAGCTCCAGTATCTACCAAAGTATCAAAAGAAATCTTGTAGATCAAAAAATATTTAGTGAATAATGAGTGAATGTTTTGTTGTTATTCAGTCACTCAATCATGTCTGACTCTTTACCACCCCATGGACTGCAGCACAACAGGCTTCCCTGTCCTTGACCATCTCCTCGAGCTTGCTCAAACTCATGTCCATTGAGTTTGGCATGCCATCCAACCATCTCATCCTCTGTTGTCCCCTTCCCCTCCCGCCTAAAATCTTTCCCAGCATCAGAGTCTTTTCCAATGAGTCAGTTCTTCACATCAGGTGGCCAAAGTATTGGAGTTTCAGCTTCAGCATCAGTCCTTCCAATGAATATTCAGGATTGATTTCCTTTATGATTGACTAATTTGATTCCCTTGCTGTCCAAAGGACTCAAGACTGCTCTCCAGCACATTTGAAGGCATCAGTTCTTCTGTGCTCGGCCTTTTTTATGGTCCCATTCTCACATCCATACATAACCACTGGGAAAACCATAGCTTTGACTGGACAGACCTTGTCAGCAAAGTAATGTCTCTGCTTTTTAATATGATGTCTTGATTTGCCATTGCTTTTCTTCCAACAGATTTTTTTCATTGCTGCAGTCACTGTCCACAGTGATTTTGGAGCCCCCAAAAATAAAGTTTGTCACTGTTTTCATTGTTTCCTTATCTATTTGCCATGAAATGATGGGACCAGATGACATGACCTTCTTTTTTGAATGTTGAGTGTTAAGCCAGTTTTTCCACTTTCCTCTTTCACCTTTATCAAGAGGCTCTTTAATTCCTCTTTTCTTTCTGCCATAAAGATGGTGTCATCTGCCTATGTGAGGATATTGATATTTCTCTCAACAATCTTGATTTCAGTCTGTGCTTCATCCAGCCTGGAATTTCTCATGATGTACTCTATATACAAATTAAATAACCTGAGTGACAATATCCAGCTTTGACATATTCCTTTCACCAATTTGGAACCAGTCCATTGTTCCGTGTCTGCTTCTAATAGTCACTTCTTAACCTGCATACAGTTTCACAAGAGGCAGATATCACCTCTTGAAGAGTTGTCCATAGTTTGCTGTGATCTACACAGGCAAAAGCTTTAGTATAGTAAGTGAAGCAGAAGTAGATGTTTTTCTGAAATGCTTTTTCTATGATCCAATGGATATTGGTAGTTTGATCTCTGGTTCCTCTGCCTATTCTAAATCTTGCTTGTCTATCTTGAAGTTCTCAGTTCACATACTGTTGAAGCCTAGCTTGAAAGCTTTTGAACATTACTTTGCTAGCATGTGAAATGAGTACAACTGTGTGGTAGTTTGAACATTCTTTGACATTTTTTCTTTAGAATTGTAATGGAAGATGACATTTTTCTAGTTCTGTGCCCATGGCTGAGTTTTCCAAAAGTGCTGGTGTGCTGAGTGCAGCACTTTCACAGCATCATCTTTCAGGATTTGAAATAGCTCAGATGGGATTCCATCAGCTCCACTAACTTTGTTCATCATTATGCTTCTGAAGACCCACTTGACTTCACACTCCAGGATGTCTGTCTCCTGGTGAGTGATCACACCATTGTGATTATCTGGGACATTAAGATCTTTTTTGTATAGTTCTGTGTATTCTTCCACCTCTTCTTAATATAGTCTGCTTCTGTTATGTCTATGCCATTTCCATCCATATTGTGCCCATCTTTACATGAAATGTTCCCTTGGTATCTCTAATTTTCTTGAAGAGATTTCTAGTCTTTCCCCATTCTGTTGTTTTCCTCTATTTCTTCACATTGTTCACTTAAAAAGACTTTCTTATCTCTCCTTGCTATTCTCTGGAACTCTACATTCAGATGAATATACCTTTCCTTTTTTCCTTTGCCTTTCTCTTCCCTTTTCTCAGCTATTTTTAAGACCTCCTCAGATAACTATTTTGCACTTGTTTTTCTCAGGAATGGTTTTGAGCACCACCTCCTGTACCATGTTAATACATTCAGATGAATATACCTTTCCTTTTTTCCTTTGCCTTTCTCTTCCCTTTTCTCAGCTATTTTTAAGACCTCCTCAGACAACTATTTTGCACTTGTTTTTCTCAGGAATGGTTTTGAGCACCACCTCCTGTACCATGTTATGTACTTCTATCCATAGCTTGTCAGACATTCTATCAGATCTGATCCCTTGAATCTATTTGTCACCTCAACTGTATAATCATAACAGATTTGATTTAGGTCAGACTTGAATTACCTAGAGGTTTTCCCTACTTTCTTCAATTTAAGTCTTAATTTTACTGTACAGTTTTCATGATCTGAGCCACAGACAGCTCCTGGTCTTGTTTTTGCTGACTGAATAGAGCTTCTCTATCTTTAGCTGCAAAGAATATATTCAATTTGATTTCAGTATTGAACATCTGGTGATGTCCATGTGTAGAGTTTCTCTTGTGTTGTTGGAAGAAGGTGTTTGCTATGATCAGTGTGTTCCCTTGGCAAAACTCTATTAGCCTTTACCCTCCTTCACTGTGTACTCCAATGCCAAACTTGCCTGTTACTCCAGGTATCTCTTGACCTCCTACTCTTGCATTCCAGTCCCCTGTAGTGAAAAGGACTGTTCAGTATCACAGTAATCCAAGTCTATGCTGCAACCACTAATGCCAAAGAGGCTGAAGTTGAACAGTTCTATGAAAAACCTACAGGACCTGGAACTAGCACCAAAAAATGATGTATTTTTATCATAGGGGACTGGAATGCAAAAGTAGGAAATCAAAAGTGAATGTTCAGTCTTTATCTAAAAGATATATTCCTGAATGGGGATCACTCATCTGAATTTTTATACCTGAAGAGTCCCCAATATATACAACATTCGACTCTGTGGAACTAAAAAGTAATAAATCCTTGTTTCTATTAATATAATGCTGGCCCCTGACTGTGACAATACTACTTGGCTAGTTTCTTGTAATCAAGTAAATAACCCTTTATCTGTGTCCTGTCTTGATGCATTGATCTCCAGTTGAAGTACTTTATACTTTCATTTCTCTAACGCCTAGGTGTTTCTCCATTTATTGATTATTACCAAGACATGAATTTTATCATTTTCCTAACATATGCTTATTATCCAGACATATATATATATATATAAACGTCTACAAAGTATAGTAGAAAAAGGAATAAACATGTAAGATGCTAGCATTAAAAACACAAAGAATGACAAAACAGCAATATTTTTTTCAGTGTATTTTTATAATTTGTACTGAAATTAAATATCTTTCAGTATATTTGTATAGTCTGATTTTAAGAATGAGAAAGAAATTGATGGAAAATATTGAAACAAACAAAGCATCTGCACCTCCAAACTTGGACATAATTGAGCCCAGTCATCTGGTCACAATATGTTCTCATGTATGCGTTTTCTTGGCCTGCCATAATGAAATACCACAGATTGGGTAGCATAAGCCATAGAAATTTTATTTTTTCCCTGTTTGGAAGCTAGGAGTTCCAGATTAAGATGCCAGTAGATTATGATTCTGGTGAGGCCTCTGTTTCCGCCTTGCAGACAGTCACCTTCTGCTAAGTCTTTACATGGCTTCTTCTTGTCTGCATATTAGAGAGAAAGAAATCACTAGTGTCCCTTTCTATAAGGACACCACTTCTATTGAATTAGGGCCCCACCCTTGCAACTTCATTTAACTATAATTATATCTTTAAAAGCTCTTATCTCAAAATACAGTCACATTTGGGGTTAGGATTTCAGCATAAAAATTTTGTGTGAGGTGGTATGCATAAATCAGTCCATAACATTTTCTCAGCAAATATCATATTGTAAAGCCAGATCTGATAAATGTAGTATCAGAAAAGGAAGCAAATATACTTATACTTTTGAACTGTGGTGTTGGAGAAGACTCTTGAGAGTCCCTTGAAGTTTGGAAGCTAGGAGTTCCAGATTAAGATGCCAGTAGATTATGATTCTGGTGAGGCCTCTGTTTCCGCCTTGCAGACAGTCACCTTCTGCTAAGTCTTTACATGGCTTCTTCTTGTCTGCATATTAGAGAGAAAGAAATCACTAGTGTCCCTTTCTATAAGGACACCACTTCTATTGAATTAGGGCCCCACCCTTGCAACTTCATTTAACTATAATTATATCTTTAAAAGCTCTTATCTCAAAATACAGTCACATTTGGGGTTAGGATTTCAGCATAAAAATTTTGTGTGAGGTGGTATGCATAAATCAGTCCATAACATTTTCTCAGCAAATATCATATTGTAAAGCCAGATCTGATAAATGTAGTATCAGAAAAGGAAGCAAATATACTTATACTTTTGAACTGTGGTGTTGGAGAAGACTCTTGAGAGTCCCTTGAGCTGCAAGAAGATCAAACCAGTCAATCCTAAATGAAGTCAGTCCTGAATATTCATTGGAAGGACTGAAGCTGAAGCTGAAACTCCAATAATTTGTCCACCTGAGGCGAAGAACTGACTCATTTGAAAAGACTCTGATGCTGGGAAAGATAGAAGGTGGGAGGAGAAAGGGGTGACAGAGAATGAGGTGGTTGAATGGCATCACTGACTTAATGGACATGAGTTTGAGTAAACTCTGGGAGTTGGTGATGGGCAGGGAGGACTGGGGTGCTGCAGTCCATGGGGTTGCAAATGGTCAGACACTACTGAGCGACTGAACTGAAGAGACATGTAGGATGGAGGTGATGCCATAATGAGTCATGAGGTGGCACTGATTTCCATCTTCAAAACCTTAACTTATACACTCTAAAGCTGAAAACACAGCAGAACATACGAGATGGATTCTGAAATGAGAAAGCAAGATATCTTTTAACTCAATCAATCACAAGGGTCTCCTGCATTGCAGGCAGATTCTTTACCAGCTGAGCTACCAGAGAAGCTGATAAAATGCAGAACTAAAGCCCACTAACTAAATATGCGTTTTCTTTGCTAACACATATTTCTCAGCATTATAAAAGGGTATTTTTGTTGTATATTTTCAGTCTTAAAGCCTGTCATGATTGACCTGTGATGAACATGCTTTGCAAGTTTATTATATAACTAATAGGGTTAATGTAAATATAAGCAAAACCAAGCAACTTTCAAAGATGGTGACAAGAGAAAGATCAATCTCTATCATTTTGAAAATTCTTTAGTGTAAGCAAAAAAATCTGTAGCACTTGAATATGCATGAGTATTTTGAATATGCATGACTGTTATAATGAGAGAACTTTGCTGACCTCTAATTCTGAGGTCACAAGAAAGTCAAAAGCAAGAACATTCTATTAAGAATACTATTGGTTAAAGTAGTAATCTGAAAATTAATAACTGAAAGTCATCTTTGTCTAAAATAATCATAGCACATTTTCTAGGA
Organism: Madoqua kirkii; assembly: GCA_006408675.1. Classification (NCBI taxonomy): domain Eukaryota; kingdom Metazoa; phylum Chordata; class Mammalia; order Artiodactyla; family Bovidae; genus Madoqua; species Madoqua kirkii. Next base: position 2,947 of record SJYC01053644.1, on the reverse strand, counting down.
ATGAAATTATTCTCCAATTTCACATAGATATTAAATCTTTCAAGTTCTCATAGTTATTTACTGCTTATATAAATAAATGTTATTAAGTTTCTATCTTTCTATTATTGTACACAAGATTTGATGATAGATGGACTTTTCAGAATCTGTTTGATAAGGTCTAACCTGAACCACTCTACTGGCTTTCTTTTGAGGTTTTATTCTTTTTGCCTGATTCACTTTTTCTGCTTGATCTCTAACTGGTAGCATGCTAGCACTTGGTTGTAGAGAATCTATACATATTCTTCTATATATAAAATCTACATATATTCTTTTCTCAACATTTTATCTAGATGTATTACATTAATAACCACCTATATCCTGGAGAAGAAAATGGCAACCCCTTCCAGTATTTTTGTCTGGGAAATTCCATGGACAGAAGAGCCAGCTGGCTACACTCCACTGGTTACAAAAGAATCAGACATGACTTACTAACAAAGCAAAGCCATGTGTTTATGTGTGTATGTGTATGTGTGCACATGTGCATGCTGTCTACTCCTAACTGTTCACTCTAAGTGTTGAATTTTCCCATAAACTCAAAATATGTTCATCCAGTTCCTTACCTGATATATTGTTCATTGGTAGGCAAATATAATTTAAAACATAACATGGAAAAAAGATTATTTTCATGAGTGTTCATCCAGATCTACTTTTTACCTCACCATACTATAAAATGTGGTCTTCTGGTTACTCTCAATCACATCTAGATAACAAATTTATTTACTTATTATCAATCTTTCTTACTCTAGAATATAAGCTCCTTGGGAGAAGGAATTGTACCTATCAGTTCAACATGTAATTTCCAGCCTGAAATAAATAGGTGCACAATAAATATGAGTTAATAAATTAATGAAAGGAAGACATAGACAGTGCATACTGTATGTAACTTACATTAAAGAAACCAGTAGTCATAACCTAAAGATGCTAAAAATAAGGTACCATTAAAATCCCTTATAGCTAGCAAAGAAATGCAACATATAAAAAATATTGTGGACAAAGAGAAAACTGTAGTGGTTTTAAACATGACCTCTAATCAGACATTAAATACAAAGAATCTCTGGAGCACATGGTATATGATTTTGCTGCCTCTGATGCGAGCCAGTCTTTTCAGTGTACTCTAGTACTGAAAGCAAGAATAATGTATTTTAAAATGCTAAATGATTCAACCAGGCCATATAAAAATCCAAATAATAACATATTTAGGAATTCTAATAAATTATACATTAATTACACATTATATTAAGGAGGAGGCAATGGCACCCCACTCCAGTACTCTTGCCTGGAAAATCCCATGTATGGAGGAGCCCGGTGGGCTGCAGTCCATGGGGTTGCGAAGAGTCAGACATGACTGAGCGACTTCACTTTCACTTTTCACTTTCATGCATTGGAGAAGGAAATGGCAACCCACTCCAGTGTTCTTGCCTGGAGAATCCCAGGGATGGGGGAGCCTGATGGGCTGCTGTTTCTGGGGTCACACAGAGTCGGACAGAACTGAAGCGACTTAGCAGCGGCAGCAGCAGCAGCAGCAGCAGCAGCAGCAGACCTGGAAAATCCCATGTATGGAGGAGCCCGGTGGGCTGCAGTCCATGGGGTTGCGAAGAGTCAGACATGACTGAGCGACTTCACTTTCACTTTTCACTTTCATGCATTGGAGAAGGAAATGGCAACCCACTCCAGTGTTCTTGCCTGGAGAATCCCAGGGATGGGGGAGCCTGATGGGCTGCTGTTTCTGGGGTCACACAGAGTCGGACAGGACTGAAGCGACTTAGCAGCAGCAGCAACACATTATATTACATATATATATATAATATATATATACATTATTGTTAATTATAATTAATTATACATCTAATATATAAGAATTTTGCCAGCTAATCATGAGACTTTAAGGCTTATGTTGACCTGACATATGAACATAAGCTTCAGATATACACCCATTTAGGAAAATAAATGTAACTGTGTTTATAGTCTGGGACTTAGAAAAGTGAAAATGAGATACTGTACTGAGAATTTTCACTTTAGAATACATGCAAACCTTTTATCAATACTTCTTGTTAGTCTCCATCTGTTCTCAATGAGGCTTTAGGCTTCTATTTCAATAAATCATAAACTAATATTTTGTTTGCCTACATTTTAGAATGTGGAAAAATATTCAGTTTTCTTATACAGAATAGAAAATAAAATTATTCATTTAACCAGAAGATCTTATATTAGAAAATAAAGCTCACTATACTTTCAATATGAAAAATAAATAGATCTTCTTACACATACTAAGATATATAGCAAACAATCTACTTAGTTACCGAGAATTAAATATCTTAATGTAAATAATCTGGATAAATTACAAATGAATTGGTTGGCATTTGGAAAAAGAATATCTGTGCCTCTTTCAACCTTAGGGTTAAAGTGCTCAAAATTTTCATGATTAAGTGTGACAGGTAGTTTTTTCAAGATGTCTTTGACCAGATTGTTGGCACTGCACTTTTTTTTTTATTCAGTTTACTCGAGATTATGAGAACTTTTTCCAAATCTTTTTTTTTCCTGCAACTATTTAGATAGTCATATGATTTATTTATTATTCAGTTTACATGTTGAATTATATTTAATGACAAATATTTATATTTGAGTATAGTTTTATAATGGAAAAGGAAATGGCAACTCACTCCAGTGTTCTCGCCTGGAGAATCCTAGGGACGGGAGAGCCTGGTGGGCTGCCATCTCTGGGGTTGCACAGAGTGAGACACGACTGAAGCGACTAAGTGGCATAGTTTTATAATGTGTTAGTTTCAGGTGTGCAGCAAAGTGAAACAGTTATACATATACATGTATCCACTCTTTTTTAGATTCTTTTCCTATATAAGCCATTACAGAATATTAAGTAGAGTTC
>SJYC01053635.1:0-27085 GCA_006408675.1 Madoqua kirkii | reverse complement strand
TAGTTACTTTATATGCAGATTACATCATGAGAAATGCTAGGCTGGAAGAAACACAAGCTGGAATCAAGATTGCCAGGAGAAATATCAATAACCTCAGATATGCAGATGACACCACCCTTATGGCAGAAAGTGAAGAAGAACAAAAAGGCCTCTTGATGAAAGTGAAAGAGAGGAGTGAAAAAGTTTGCTTAAAGCTCAAGATTCAGAAAACTAAGATCATGGCATTTGGTCCCATCACTCCATGGGAAATAAATGGAGAAACAGTAGAAACAGTGTCAGACTTTATTTTGCGGGGCTCCAAAATCACTGCAGATGGTGAATGCAGCCATGAAATTAAATGACACTTACTCCTTGGAAGAAAAGTTATGACCAACCTAGATAGCGTATTCAGAAGCAGAGACATTACTTTGCCAACAAAGGTCCATCTAGTCAAGGCTATGGTTTTTCCAGTGGTCATGTATGGTTGCGAGAGTTGGACTGTGAAGAAAGCTTGAGTGCCGAAGAATTGATGCTTTATTATTATTATTATTTACTTTACAATATTGAATTCGTCTTGCCACACATCAACATGAATCCGCCACGGGTGTACACGTGTTCCCAATCCCAAACTCAGATCCCGCCTCCCCGCACACACCATCCCTCTGGGTCAACAAATCTCCAGATTTGATGCTTTTGAACTGTGGTGTTGGAGAAGACTCTTGAGAATCCCTTGGACTGCAAGGAGATCCAACCAGTCCATGCTAAAGGAGATCATCTGCCCTGGGTGTTCTTTGGAAGGAATGATGCTAAAGCTGAAACTCCAGTCCTTTGCCTACCTCATGCAAAGAGTTGACTCATTGGAAAAGACTCTGATGCTAGGAGGAATTAGGGGCAGGAGGCAAAGGGGATGACAGAGGATGAGATGGCTGGATGGCATCACCAACTCGATGGACGTGAGTTTGAGTGAACTCTGGGAGTTGGTGATGGATAGGGAGGCCTGTCATGCTGCGATCCATGGGGTTGCAAAGAGTCAGACACGACTGAGGGACTGAACTGAACTGAAAGTAAATAATGTCTGATACATCATTTTAATTCTAATTCTTTTTTTTTTCTTACTGGCTGCTATGTGAATTACAGCATGTATTGATTCATCATAATTCTTGATCAGATTAATACTAACTTAATTTCAGTAAATATAAAGGCATTGTAGCCATTCAGAAAATGTAAGTTTCTCCTTCCTACCTTAAAAGTATAATCTTGGGTATTTCTGGGCCTTTCTGTTCTTTCTCGTTTCATATTTTGCCACCTTAGCTACCATAGCAAAAAATAAGCGAAGGGATCCTTGAGCCAACTTTCCTGGGATTAGATTTATCACTTTTCAATTTCATTGGTAGTTCTTACTTCTTGTAGCAAATCACAGTTCAACTTCTGTTTCACATGAGCAATTCCAAAGACTTCTAGGCATCAGGGCTTCAGCAACCCATCTTCCTGTTTCTTTTCCCCAAACAACAGTTTAGTCATGTTTCTGTGAATGGAGGTCATTTTAACAAATTCCATCATTGCTACTTTGCTGGAAGAACTCAAGGAACCTGCAGGCTATTATACTCATGGCTGTGAATATTACAGAGAATGAATATACAACAGGATTGTTGTTATTGTTTAGTCACTACGTTGTGTCTGACTCCTTGTGACCATTTAGACTGTAGTATGCCAGGCTCCTCTTTCTGTGGGATATCCCAGGCAAGAACACCAGTGGGTTGCCATTCCTTCACAAGGGATCTTCCTGACCCATGATTGAACATGCATCTCCTGCCCTATAGGAGGATTTTAGTCACTGCAATTATAGAGTTAGGATTCCAAAGAAAACAAGGATAAGCAAGGAGAAAAAAACTATTTGGCAGAGTCTGGGTGAATCCCACCACAGATTTTTTTATGTGCTCTTCAAAGGGGTGACAGGGCATACTCCTTCCTCCACCAGTGAAACGTACACTTCTGCACAGGGAAGTCTGTTTGTGACTCAGAGTCCAAGGTTTTATTAGGGGCTGGCCACACAGACACTCTTGCCTAGCCACAGCTACCAAAATTCAAGATTCCCAGAAGGAAAGCAAAGCACCATAAATCACACTGCCTGTACACACAGTTTATACAGAGCAGTACAGAGATTTGACCATTTTACAGAATGTTTCAAAGCCAAATTTCCTGAAAACAGCCAAGGGCCAGCTCTGCAAACAAGCCCTTCTAAGGATCAGCCTTGCTGTGTTAACTCTGTCCTGAACATCTTATGCTGTCACCCAGTTCCCATTTGATGCTGTCTTTAATGCGTGCTGTCCCATTACATTCTCCCAACAGTCTACTCTGATAGGTATTACTATTCTTCTTCTACTTTTCCAATGAGAAAACTGAGAATCAGAGAGAAAATTGATTTCTCTCTGAAAAGGCAGCAAGGTTTGTGGAGAAGGAAATGGCAACCCACTCCACTGTTCTTGCCTGGAGAATCCCAGGGATGGGGGAGCCTGCTGGGCTGCCATCTATGGGGTTGCAGAGTCAGACATGACTGAAGCGACTACGCAGCAGCAGCAGCAGCAGCAGCAAGGTTTAACTTCAAAGTCAAGATTTTAATCATTAAATATACCTATATGGCATATCTCAAAAAAATATTTACTCAGTGAGTGGATGCCAAGTGAATTGGGACTGGAGGATACCATATTATTTAATATAATTGTATATGTATAGAATCCTGAATTCTTATTTGAATTAAGTAAGGCTAAACATTACTTCTATTAGGCAGAAGAAGAAAATCAAGAGCTGAAGTATATAGAAATATATTAGCTGCTCATTATTATGTAGAATTTAAATAAACTTTCTAACCCATTCCTCGCTAGCTTTCTATACCAGTAAATATGTGTCTCTCATTACAACTATGGTTTTTAAATGCTCTAATTAATATGTTCAAGCACTGTCAGAGACAGATTGCTTGCAATTGCTTGCAATTTTGGAAAGAGATAAATCTCATTGTATTAAATATATTATAATCACTTTTAAAATGCAGGTCAGTTGAGTTGGACAGCTTCTCTAGACTTCTTCAGGGGTGGATATTAATCCAGCACACAGCAAATCTGCTCACACATCAAATCAAGGCAGAACCACAACTAACTAATGGCAAGCTAAAACTTCAGAGGTTTCACAGAAACAAATTCATTCAAACAATACTTATTCTTTATTTTTCTAGTGTAATACTAAATGGTAGCATCTGTACAGATAACTGTACAGAAAAAGAAATATATTGGATATTAATCCAACAATTAATGTAATTTGGCAAGAGCAAATATGGTATACAAAATAATTTTCTTTACAATCCTTAAAATAACCCAAATATTTGTCCCTAAAAGATAAGAACTAGAAATCAGACATTGTTGTGGTGGTACCTAAAACATTTTTTTAGTCCATTGAGAATGTACAATAAGGAGTGTACTTTTAGAGTAAAGAGGTTCAGAAAATGTTGCTATAAATTTTTTCTGATGTCTTTCTCTCTCCCCCAGTGTTAGCAGATTTTAATAGTTAGTACAGGTTTTATTACTCGTTAATCTGTTAGACTAATCAGAAAAATGTTAATCAACACAATAAACATATGCTGAGTCTCTACTATCAAATAAAAAGCTTTTTAGGTAGTTTAAGGTGGTGGAATTAGGGCTTAGAACTATTGAATTAAAGGATGCCCATTTTGTGTTTACAAAACCTTTTTTAGTTAACAATTGTGATACATTTCTATGTCAATGATACCAACTGTGCATTTTGTCACATAGATAAGTTTGTGCTGATAAACTGCTTGTAAGTAGCTCCTCTGATTCTGGTCATTTAACTTACGTTCTCTTTGTTAAAATTTTGCTAGTTAAATCATTATGCAAATGGTACAAGGGATAATCTTTGCTTTTTATTACTTTTAATTTTTCTTTCATCATTGTCTATAGTTAGTAGTCCATATAAAATTAAATATATTATAATTCTGAAGAATACAAGACATACTTTTGTAGCAATGTTTTTAAATGTCAACTTAAATTCCAACATGACCTTTCACACAGAGAATTTTGAAGACTGAAGCTTTCAGTTTCATATACATAGTAATAAAAATGTTCTTGTTGGCAAATATTTTTCAACTTTAATGGTAAACCTGTCTCATAGTTCTCAGAAAAAAAAAAAAAACCCTCAGCTTGTGAAATCAGCTTAGAGATCGGTTTGTTCAAAGGCAATATCTTTGTCTTTGTAAATGTTACTATATTGATTGAAGTTTTCACCTAAGCTTTATGGTTTGGCTTAAAATGCCCTTTACAAACTAACCCCTCATGTATTCTGACTCAGTGTTTTAAAGAGTTGCCATGCTCTTTCATGATTCTATAACTTCTAATTATTTTATCTTCTAGAAATCTCTTTCTGTTCCTACACATCTTAAAATTCAATTCAAATTGGGATCCTAACACTTCACAGTTTTTCCTTCATACTTTCTAATCTGGATTTAAGGTTGCATTTCAACATACTGAAAAGTATATTTTAAGTTGTGTAATCTCTGTGATTATAAATCTATCTAATTTGATAGTTTGTGATCTCTCAGCAAATGGGGCCTGTATTATTCATGTTTACATCATATAAACCAAGTCTAGTAATTCTTCAATTATTTATAGAAGTTGCTTGGGTAATTACATACATACTCACTCTTCTGTAAAGAGATTGAATTCCGAGTTTATATACAGTTTCACATATGGTTACTGTTGGAAATATTGCTTAGCTGAGTGATTCCATAAACTAAGCAGCACAGCAGAATCACTTCTTTGCTATAAGCCCCTGCTCCTAGAATGTCTGAACCAGTAAATGATCTATGGGCCTAAGAATCTGTATTTCAACACAGATATCTGGTAATTCTCACACAATGGCTTTTAGGAACAATGATTGAGAATAATGCTAATATGAAAAGCATGAATTGATTCATGCTGACTTTCTTTCATTTACTGATTCAATGTATACTTATCAAGGCTAGAACCTACAAGGTGTTGGGGGTTTAATCACTGAACAAAAGAGCCCTTGTACTTACCCTTGGGTCCACAGTCTTGTGGCAGTAACAGACTCCAACTGATCATATCAATACAAATATAATTTTAAATGGAGTGATAAGTACTATGAAAGAAAATGAGACTCCTAACCAGCGTTTTCAAAGACCAAGAAAAGCTTTGCTGAAAAGTGTCATTAAATAAAAGACCATATAAAAATAAATAGAAGCTAATTAAGTAAAGAAGGCACAGGAATAAATTAGGTGACAAAAAAAGCCTTTCAAGTAGAAGAGAACTCTTCTACACTCTGAGGCAGCAAGTTGGAGCTTGCCACTTTGGAAATTCAGAGTCGGACTCAATGGGAATTTGTGGAGCAAAAGTTTAGTGTGTATACCGGGAGAGATGAGGAATCATTGTCTTACAAAGACAGGTTAAGGATTTTGATCATTATTCCAAAAATAATAGGAAGGATTTTAAAGGTTTAAGTAAAACAGTCACATGATCAAACTTAGATTTTAGAAAGAATGCCAGCTACTGTGACATGATCAAACTTAGATTTTAGAAAGAATGCCAGCTACTGTGACATGATCAAACTTAGATTTTAGAAAGAATGCCAGCTACTGTGTGAAATCTTAGTGGGACTGAGGTGGAGGATGGCTGGGATGGGAACAAAAGTGAGAGCAGACAGGTCAGAGGTTTATGCAGAAAGCCAGGTGAAGAGCGACGTTCCCTTAGACCACAGTGAGGGTCAGAGAGAGACAAGTGGACATTGTCAAGATGCACTGGGAATTAAGGATTGCTCTCTGGTCCCTCAAAAGTAAATACGTAAACAGTGCTGCAGTGAATACTGGGGAACATGTGCCTTTTTGAATTATGATTTTCTCAGAGTATACATCCAGGAGTATTAGGATTGGGTCATACGGTAGTTTTCGTTTTTTTAAAGTTTCCTCCACTGTTCATAGTGGTTGTACCAATTTACATCCCTACAAGTGGGTTCCCTTTCTCTGCATCCTCTCTAGAATGTATTGTTTGTAAATGTTTTGATGATACTCATTACAGCCAGTGTGAGGTGATACCTCTCTGTCATTTTGATCTGCATTTCTCTAATAATTAGTAGTGCTGAGCATCTTTTCATGTGCCTCTTGGCCACCTGTATGTCCTCCTTTGAAGAAATGCCTTTTTCTAAACCTATTTGCAGGGCAGGAATAGAGACACAGACAGAGAGAACAGACACAGATGTGTGGACATGGTGGGGAGAGAAAAGGGGGATTGGGATGAACTGGGAGATTAGGATTGACATGTTTACACTACCATGTGCAAAATATACAGTTAATGGAAACCTGCTGTATAGAAGAAAGAGGTCAGCTCTGTTCTCTGTGGTGACCTAAAGGGTGGGATGGCAGGAAGGGAGAGAGGTCCAAGAGGAACGAGAGATACGGATACATCTAGTTGATTCATTTTGTTGCACAGCAGAAACAAAGACAACATTGTAAAGCAACTCTACCCCAATTAAAAAAGAAATCTGTTTCCTAATTTCCTTTGAATGGGGTAACTGGTTTGTGTCACATAATGCAGGATTCAGGATGTGAGATTACCAAGTATTATTAGAAACATGTACAGGGCATTGCACTCTCAGAATAGGAAATAACTTGAAATGGAAACCATGAATGCTTTGGAATTCAAAGAACTCTTGCTCTGAGTTTCTCATTGACTTGTTGCTTAAGTAAATCTCTCAAGCTCCTTGTTCCTCAATTCCTCATAAGAAAAATTGGGACAGTCTTGAGTAAATCCTAGCTGTGACATGGTTTCACTGTGTGAGACTATTTCTTACCTTTACTGGAAGGGCTTGGTGAATTTTTAGTATATGTGAATATAATTTAGAAAACTGACTTTAAAAGTTAATATTCAAATAAAATTTCCAGAAATTCTACTTGATATGCTACCATAACATATGAATAATATCTTCATTTTGAGTTTTCAAGCAACATCTTTGCCACATTTTGTGATTTATTTCCTTGAAGTATTTTAGAGTGAAATTTGTTACACACCCCCATACACACACACACACACCAAATTCTTCCTCTTAAAATTAGGCTTCATGCTGAATGATAGCAATATAATTACTTCTATTTTTAATTAAAATATAGCTGATAAGAAGTAATTATTAAAATGATAATTTAATTTAATGGAAATATACATTTTACTTCAAGTGCTACATAGTCCTTAACTTCTCGGAAATGATTGGTAGGGATAAGCCTCAATACACAAATGTTTTTTCCACAAGTTTCTTTTAGAATTAACCAATTATCCATTTTTTAGCAATATATTCATTCATTTGATTCATATTTATTGAGCATCTATAATATGCCATATATAAGTATGATGCCCTAGAGGACATTATCTGGGGGATGCTATCAGGGAATATTTACCAGAGGATGTAGTGTTTAGAGGAGATTGGAATGTATTAGTTCCCTACTCTGCTGTTAACAAAGTACCAAAAATAACAGATGACTTAAAATGTCAGAAATGCATTGCTCACAGTCTGGAGGCTAGAAGTCTGAAATCTAGGTGTCAGCAGGACCATGAGAATCCTTCCTTGCCTCTTCTGTCTTCTGGTGTTTGCAGACAGTCCTCGCACTCTTTGGCTTGTGAATGCATCACTTTGGTCACGTGACCATTGTCTCCCCGTGGTTCTTCCGGCTGTCTTCCCTCTGTGAATGTCTGGGTCCAAACGCTCTTCCCTTTAAACAGACTTATTGATCTGGTTGCACTGGGTCCTCAGTGCTGTGAGAGTGCTGTGAGCAGGCTTCCTCTAGTTCTGGGGAGTTGGGCTACTCCTGATTGTGTGCACAGGCTTCTCACTGAGGTGGCTTCCCTTGTGGAGCATGGGCTCTGGGTGTGCAGGCTTCATGCGGTTGCAGCTTGTGGGCTCTTGAGGGCTGGGTCAGTAGTTGTGGCACACAGGCTTAGTTGCGCTACGGCATGTGGAATCTTCCCCATCCAGGGATGGAATCTGTGTCTCCTGCAGTGGCAGGCAGATTCTTACCAGTGTACCACCAGGGAAGTCTAAAACTTCCCCTTTCATAAAAACTCTGGTCATACTGAATTAGGCTTGCCTTAATGGTCTCATTTTTCCTTGATTACTTCTGTGAAGACCCTACTTAGCAATTAGATCATATTCTGAAGTACTTGAGGCTAGGTCTTCAGCATAACTTTTTGCAGCAAACACAACCCAACAATTGTTTAGTTGCTAAGTCATGTCAAACTCTCCATGACCCCATGTACTGAACCCTGCGAGGCTCCACTGTTCATGGGATTTCCCAGGAAAGAATACTGGAGGTGGTGACCATTTCCTTCCCTAGGGGATATTCTCCACTCAAAGACTGAACTCAAGTCTCCTACATTGGCAGGCAGATTATTTATCACTGAGCCACCAGGGAGGTCCAGTGCAATCACGGCAAGGAGTAAAACTAAGGAGCAAGAGAATTCCATAGTTAAATGAATTGTGTACCATCACTGACTTGAAATTCACTTGGAAAATAAAAAAGTAAAATGTGACTCATCAAACAGGATCATTTTGTATTCTGTAGAATAGCATCCCTGCCTGCTTTGATTACTCTTACAGGATGGAAGAGGGTTTTAACTAATGGGATATAATATGGAGCTCAGGAATATTTCTAGCACTCATAGTTGGAGAGTTCCTTCTCTTCCTTCTTTCCTCCCCTTTCTTGCTCTCAGCTGCCTCTCTAAGTCACTATACCATCATTGATTATAGTAGGGGTAAATGGAATGTTTTAGTCTAAGAGCTCATCCTCTAGGCAGGGGTCCCAAGGCTTGCAGTGAGATTCCCCAGGACAGCAGATGACCATGTCTGACACATGACTGGACACTCTTCACTAACTTCAACTCTAGCCCTTTCTGTTTATCTCAAGAGTAAATCAGAGTGTATGGGAGTGAAAGAGAGCTTATTAAAAACATATCTTTGATGTACAACATAACACATACTTATTTTTAAAGTAAATTCTTGAAATGGCAATACTTGGACAGCCATTATTTTTGCATGCCTTAATAGACATTGGAATCTTTGGAAACACCAGACTCACTCTCCAGTCTTAAAACAGTGACAGTTCATTTATTTCAATTCATTTATTATTTTTCTTTCTTTCTTTCTTTCTTTCTTTCTTTTGTTTGTATATTTATTTATTTTTTAATACTTTATTCTATTTTACAATACTGTATTAGTTATTCAACTCACATTTAATTGGTGCTTGACGGATGCCCAGCATTATGCTAGTTATGAAGCCATGGACCTTGCCCTTAAGTAGTTTGCAGTCTAGAAATAAGCCCACTGGAGAGCATGACATTCTGTCTTAATAATGCTGACCACACCCCTAAGCAGAACATCCAAAAAATAGAAGGCAGTGTCAAAAATGGCCATGTAAAATTTATATCATCCATAAACAAGTTGCATTTCTAAGCATTTTCCTAATAACTAGTCTAGCAAACCTCCACAAATAAATACATTTATATTTTTGGTAAATTTTAATTAAAAATGTTTCTCTGGACTTTGTTTATTCAGGTCTTTGGAGGATAAGAATTTGATGCTAGGAACAGGAGTCTATATGCCTGTATTGGGCTTCACATTTTGTATTAACGTGAAGACTGTATTGATTTGAAGGAATGTCATTATATATAGAGTGAGCATAGAGAGAATTTGATGTAAAAAAATGAGTCTGTGGGTTTTTACATTCAGGGATTAGAAAGTTGTGAAGGGGCAATACATAGGCAATAAAAAGAAATTTAGGAATCAAAGATGGGGGGGAAATGGTGGTTTTCAAAGATATTCTGATTAATGAGTGGTAGAAAGAGATGGAATATTTTAAAGCAGGGGAGATATGAAGTGATACAAAGGTCCACAACCTAACATATGCTGTCCCAGACACTTAGGATGCACAGAACACCGTGATCCATTTTAAATGTAAGTGGCAGAATTAATGTCTTCCCAGTTCAGTGCTTGTGGGGTGCCCAGCAAGGTTACTGTCAATGATATTATCAGCTCTGCATTTAGAAAAAAATTCCTTCAAAACAATATTTTCCGTGAGAAATGGGGTCAAAAATTATATAACCATTATTTGGGGCAAAATTGTAAAACAGTGTTACAGAAAATATATGAGGACTATACACAGTATAATATGATTCTTATCTTTAACCCACTAAAATTGTCTGCTGCTCTTTTTTGAGGATGGGATAGAAAGTCAGGAGAATTAAACATGTTCTGTCTTATGTTAAATTAAAACCTATGAGCACATCTTCTGATCTCTGTACCCACTGAAAATATTTCATGTACCTGTCCTTGGCTTGGGCAGGTAAACTCTATGAGAAAATTCATAAACATTGTTAAAAAGATTCAAGTAGCAGCTCATTTCTTAATGATTCTGGAAATAAAATATCTTCAAGGTGTGAGGGTTGGAATAGATGAAAAATGAAAGTGCAAGTTCAGGGGGAAAAATCTAGTTTTGAAGCTAGTACATCGTATTGAAAGGTTAATTGCTTTCCAATAGCTCTCATAAGATGTACTTGAGAGATTTCTACACATTTACTAAGGTAACCTTACCTTGTTATGGAAAAGAGCAAGAGAACCCTTAGAGTCTTTGGTACATCAAAACTATATTTTACTAACTTACCCTGAAAGTTACCTTTTCCCAAATTTTGGCTTCCCTGCTGGCTCAGATGGTAAAGAATCTGCCTGCAATGCAGGAGACCCAAGTTTAATCCCTGGGTCGGGAAGATTCCCCTGGAGGAGGACATGGCAACCCACTCCAGTATTCTTTCCTGGAAATCCCATGGACAGAATAGCCTGGTGAGCTACAGTCCCTGGCATCACAAAGAGCTGGACACAACTAAGCAACTAACACTTTCACTTTTCACTTAGGTTTCAACAGAATCAAAGGTAGCCATGGCACATAAATATTAGTGATTTAATTTCAACTAAACACAAAACCCTGGTTCAGTTGGTAAAGGATCCTCCTGCAATGCAGGAGACCTGGGTTTGATCCCTGGGTTGGGAAGATCTCCTGGAAGAGGGCATGACAACCCACTCCAATATTCTTGCCTAGAGAATTCCACTGAAAATGGAGCCTGTTGGGGTTGCAAAGAGTCGGATGGGACTGAGTGAGTCAGAGCACACACATAAAACAAGTATTTGCACTACAATCTAAGTTTAAAAAATTGCATAATTAAAATTATTAATATTTGATTTAGTATTCTAGTAAAAGAGACTAGCTGTAATGAAGTGAATGGCTATTAAAAAATCTGTTCAGAGATATGCATGGCATTAAAAACAGTTACATATCTCCCTGTAAAAGCCATTTGAACTATCTAAACTGGAAGGGAAAGTTTTCATGGTTGATATTTCATTCATTTCCCTGAATGAATACATAGAAACTTACCCTGTAGCTCTTTCACTCTTCCCCTATTCAAGATATTAATGAGTTTCCCTGAACCCAGTGGCCAGAGGATAAAACTTAAAATACATGACGATTAGTCCTAATCCAAATGTAGGCATGGGGTTCGATGTTGATGCTAAAATTCTCTGTTTATACATAACTCCTCAGTGAGAAAAGTCCCTCAGCCTAGATGGGGTGAAAATTTTCACCAAACTTTAGAAAACATTAGATTTATATGGAACTCCCCCAAAATTATGCTTGAGCTATAACAGATTGTTAACCTGACATGGCATAATAGTCTCTTGTAACTGTGTCTGAAATACCTATTACAATAAAGGCTCACTAATGTATTTCTATGTGAAAGAATTGATTATTAGCTGGTTTAGCAGTTTTCAATCAATTGGTCTTTTCCTAGACAGTAATACATAAGTTTTTAATGAATTTAGCAATTTACTCTATGGTTTTCTTCCCATAAAGCAGTGAGTTATGATATAACACAGGCAAGCAAGATAAATCTCCCACAGATGATGGCTGATTTATAACAAGGCTTTGTAGATTGAATATTCATGTTACAAAAAGTTCTTTTAAACATAAATGATATATAATGACATCCATAACTCGTTTTTCTTCTTTTCCTTCTCTTCACTGCAACACTAGTATATTTCTTTCTTCCGCTTTCACTTTTATATTCCTAATTTACAGTTTCTTGAAAAGGAAAATATATTTTAATATGCAGTGAGGTATGTGCATGCTATATGTATATGTATGGGATTATATCACTGTAATCAGAGTAGCTGATTAAATTTTGACTGGAGCATAGCAAGATTAACATTTGAGTTTAGGAATAAAACATTTCAATTACCACAGATCCTCAAAGAGTAAACAACTGATATAAAAGCTTACATGCCACCATGTAAATCTTTGATGATAAGGAGGAAGGTTTTTTCTTTTCTATATTTCAGGATCTAAAATGTCTTCTTGGTGTTTTCCATTGTATTTAATTTTTAACCCTTTAACAGACAATCAAATTGATTTGGGTATGGATGTGAGAGTTGGACTGAGAAGAAAACTGAGTGCCAAAGAATTGATGCTTTTCAACTGTGGTGTTGGAGAAGACTCTTGAAAGTCCCTTGGACTGCAAGGAGACCCAACCAATCCATTGTAAAGATCAGTCCTGTGTGTTCATTGGAAGGACTGATGCTAAAGCTGGAACTCCAATACTTTGGCCACCTCATGCAAAGAGTTGACTCATTGGAAAAGACTCTGATGCTGAGAGGGATTGGGGGCAGGAGAAGAAGGGGATGACAGAGGGTGAGATGGCTGGATGGCATCACTGACTCAATGGACATGAGTTTGAGTAAACTCCGGGAATTGGTGATGGACAGGAAGGCCTGGCATACTGCGATTCATGGGATCGCAAAGAACTGGACATGACTGAGTGACTGAACTGACCAACTAAGAACACTGGAAGATATTCAGTATTTTTTTCTTTCAGTTTTGTGATTAATATCTATCCCAGACAGCATCTGTAAACTGGGAAATTTTATATAATCTGAGTTTCTAGATTTTTTTGGAAATCAGAAGGTTGCAACATTAAGCCTATCTTCATAATAATAATAAAAGAAAACTAAATCCTTTTCATAAAGCATCTTTCAGTAAGAAAGTGAACATCCCTCCCGAACTTTAAATGGTTAATTTAACAATTTCAAATGGTTTTAAGAGCCAGAGAGGCAAAGTACATGAGTGAGGTCAGTCAAACCCAACATATTAGGGTGCTCCAAGCTGCAGCAAATGCATGTCCTTTCTTCCAGAAATAGGAGGCTATTTGCACGATTTAAGTGTCTATTACAAGGGAATACTTTCTCAAGGTTGCCACAGCTGAGTTCTCAAAAAAAAAATTTGGAAATTCTGGTTATTCTGTGGTTTTTTGCAGTTTTCAAGCACTTTGTGGGTCAAATGTGGGTTGACTGGATCCAGCATGTGACCAACAGATTGCTACCCTTAAGGCAGAAGATTGGTTTTAACAAACATTTATTCGGGGGATTTGAGACATATATTAAAGTGGACAGAATGGTATATGATACTTTCTTGTGCACAACAAACATATCTGGCTAGTGATGCCAGATATCCCATGAATGCCATCCACTACTCCCAAACTGTATCGTTTAGAGGCAGATCACCAACATCGCATCATATCGTTTGTAAGTATTTCAGACTACATTAGAGGTTTGGGGGGTGAATGAAATGGTAATATGTTTCAGTAAAAATAATATTTCTCCAAGGTTATTTGAATAAAACTGACCACAAATGGTTTATCTGATAAATCATCTAAGCTGAGAAAACTTGCTGTGAATTCAAAGTTACTCAAAAATTCAGTATAGTTTCTAAACTCAAGAAACAATATGGTTGACCTTTTGGATTCCTGTCTCTTTCTGTTGTCTTATATCAGTGAGACTAAAATAAGATTTATCTGGATAGTTGTATGTTGATTTTGGTACCACGTTGGGTAGAACTTGTGAGAAAACTTTCCATTGTGATTCCAAATTCTGATTCATTTATAATCGTTGTTGGAGACTCATAATGAAAATTCTAGTATCTTGTTGACATCTAGATGAGCAGGAACAGAATTCATGATAGGGAAGCATCTGCTTGTGTTTTACAGACAAAATCATGACAATTAAGGTCCTCACTCAGCTGATAACTAGAACATGTGAAGTGTTTATCCTCTCTGTGATTTCCTTGTTCTGAAAATTAGCACTGTGTAAATCCAGCATAAGGGTTCTGAATGTGATGGATAGTTTAATGAATACCCGTCTGAATTCTACTGCTTATATATATCCATAAAGAGGTGGTGAAACTTGAGTATAGGCTGCTCTTATTTCCAATTCATATTGTGAAACACTAACACTATGTATGTGAATTTTCTGATTTTTAAAAAATCATGGTTACATTAAGTGCAAATCTGTTTTTACCACAAATGTAAGAAAGTAGATATCTCCAGAAACCCCATTAGAAATTTATATGAATAAATGTAGCAGAATAAAATTATTTGCTATTCTGAATAATGTTTTTAGAATATGCATTGTATTATGCAAGGCATTTTACATTCAAGACTGCTTTGTCCCTAGACAGTAGGCACTAAATAAAAGTATATTAAAATGTTTTAAAAGGAAGAAATTTCATAAAATTAGTATGTGTTTATTCACAGGATGTGGATATTATAATAATTTTTCCTGGTTCTATGCCACAGTTTAAAAATGAAACTATAATAATCATTCTTTTTTCCTTCATTTTCAGATTGAACTGAAGTGTTGAACTTCATTAACCTTGTTGGAAACTTAGAAATATAATAAAACTGCTTTTGAATGCCCTCTCTAACCTATAATTTAGATGAAACTGAATTTCAAAGCAAATGGAATTGAATCCAGACAACACATACATTTGTGGAATTAAGAACATAGTGTAATTTCATGCCGTGGTGACTTTATCAGACTTGCAACAGCATAGGAGTAATACTCTTCAGGAGAATAGCAAGTATTTAATATAATCACAAACCCTCCATTTAATTACATTAATATAAACCAAACTTTATACCATTTTTGGAATCTAAACCAAGATATTCAGCATATCCATCTAGCAGGAGTCAGACACGTCAGTGGCCTGCTCAGAGCATCCCTTGGGTGATAAGAGAAAATGAGGAGGACAGAAGAAATGGTTCTGTTTAGGTGGCTGCCTTCTCTGTTACCAGTATTCTCACCAAAACTCCATCATGTACCTGCCAATCATTCTAATGAGATGCACCTGGTCAATTAATTGAGTAGTGCTAGAATGTTCAGACCTACCTACATTGTCAATAATGACCTGGATTTCAGGCAAGGAAGTATCATAACTAGATGCTGGCATAAAGCAAAAGGAGGCTGAATGGCAGAGAAGACGCTAATAACAGGAACTGCTTTATACAAGCACAAAGAAACAGCCTTTCCAGACTTTCCTCGCTGCTCATTTGCTTTAACTTTGCTGAGAATGATAGTTTCTGCTTTAAACAGAAATGAAAGAGAGACCTGCTGGGAGAAGAAGCTTGTTTCTCTCTTACAATCAGTTTTGAGTTGAATTAGGGAAGAACATGTGAATATTACTGGCAGCTATACCACTGATATTTGAGAGTGAGAATGTGATATTAAACACGCCTAACAAAAAATATAATACAATTGATTAATATATTACATTTTTAGAGAAATGGTTCATATTTGATATGGTCCTCATGTAACTTATTTTAGTTACATAAAATATTTATGAAAATATATAGAATATTTACTATGTGGCTACTTTACCTTATTTTTATTTCCTCAAGATGTAGTGAATACATAGTTTCAGCTACATCATTCTAGAAAGTAGATCAATATATCTATAATAATTATGCAAATTTATGAAAACATTCTCATATGAAAGTATTTTACTTTGTAGCACATGGGCATGGTAATACTTTTCCCATCACTGAATTGCAGTATCTCTGGGCTGAACAACTTGAGAACCTATAACAGCAGTACATGAAAGAAAAGAAATGACTTCTCCAAGCTGGAATTCGAGAGTGATTTTAGGTATGCCAAATTTAATTATCCTCAAAAGAATTGGGCCAGGAGGCAAACCTTTATTCTCATGAGAAGCCCAATAGTGTTTTTTAAATGATCACAATGAAGGGAATGTGGATTTTCCACATCATCTCTATACAATTTCTTCCCTAGAACAGCATTCTCTGTTCCAGGAGCATTCAAATACACACAGTGATTTTGTGTAATGAGTCTGTTATTTTTCTTGACCGTTTTCTGCCCAACTGACCAGGACTCGTTTAATGAGTTTAACAGCATAGTATGTGTATCACACCTTGCTGTGCATTTATGAATCAGCACTTTTCTATGACATGGACATTTTAGAGACTGCCATACATCACTAATCTTATTTGCCACTGTCTTTAAAAAATATGCAGCTTTGGACAGCATAAAGGGAAGTTTTTTATTCTGTTCATTTGAGGAATCTATATTTATTCTCTTTGTGTGTTCCTAGCTTGCATTGGAGAAGGAAATGGCAACCCACTCCGGAGTTCTTGCCTGGAGAATCCCAGGGACGGGGGAGCCTGGTGGGCTGCAGTCCATGGGGTCACACAGAGTCGGACACAACTGGACTGGAGCGACTTAGCAGCAGCAACAGACTCTGGACTATTTTTTTAAGGAAAATAGTTTAAACTGTTTGTGACTAAAGGGAAACAGGAGGCATAAATGCTGAGCCATGTCTGAGGGCTATAGTGAGAATGAATGTTGCTTAGTCCTGTCTGACCCTTTGCGACCCTATGGACTATATAGTCTGCGGAATTCTCCAGGCCAGAGTACTGGAGTAGGTAGCCTTTCCTTTCTCCAGGGGATCTTCCCAACCCAGGGATGGAACCCTGGGCTCCCGCATTGCAGGAGGATTCTTTACCAGCTGAGCCACAAGGGAAGCCCCTGAGAGCTGTAGGAGACACATTCTCTGATCTCTCACTAAGGTGTTCCTGTGAAATGTTGCTTAACACTGATAATTCATTCTTTCCAATGAAGAACCCGAAAGTTCGTTTGTTCTACTTCATTGTGTTTAGAGATTAAGAGTGTCTTCAAAACAGCTCAAGGATTTTTGCTTTTTATCACCTCTAATGCACGTTTTTTATCAAAGGTTTACAGTTTTTGTTTTGTTTATATTACCTTTTAGAAGAATTCACACAGGTAGATAGTAAAATTTCAGCACTCTTAAGGTACTTTAAAAGCTGCTTTTTACTGCTATCTTCTTTAAGTGTAGGTTATTATCAAACAGCTCTTAGGAAAATTCAGAGACTTCTTTTACAAAACAAAAGATATATAGCAATACCAATAATGTCTATGAAGTGTGCACATATAAATTGTCTGTATAATGGCATGTATCCTAGCTTTCAGCTACAATAATTATAACAGTTATTTTCTTCCAACATTTGCAATTTATCATTTCTTATTTTAATTATGTGACATTTTGTGAGGTGCACATTGGTTTTCTTTACCCCATCCTTATTTTACATCACTTAGTTTCTTCCATCATTTATACCTCATATCCTTAAATTCAAGATCAGCAGACATCATAAGATTGTTTCAGTAAGCATAAATTAACATCAGAGTTTGAAAAGCAAGGAAATATCTAGCAAATTTTCAAAATTATTTTATCTCAAGCTATGATAAACTATGCATCTTATGCTTTTATATGCCTCATGCATTTCTAAATGATATTTATCATATACAACCACTGTTGGAAGATGGAATGAGAATATTTCAGCAATAGTCCTCTGATCTGATGAGACCTTGAAAAGCATCAGTCTACTCTATAATGTGGTAAAATCAGAGTTAAAGAACCAGGATAAAAAGTGACTTTTTTGTGTGTGTGATGATTTCTATAAAGGTTTCAAGCCTCTCATTGTAAATACTCTAGCTGCCTGATATGCCTCACCATCTTTTGTCATGTATGAATTGTCATGTATGAATTTAACTTGCAATTAAAGCCCATTTTCATATTTCAGAAAATATGGTGAACAGCTGTTCCCTTCTCTTCCTATAATCACCATACATTTTCTAGCATTTCGTTATTGTCACCTACTTTGTTTAGCTTACTTACTGGCACTCAATTTTCTCTTTATTTATTTATTTTTTGGAGCAAAACGAAGCACAAGTACTCATATCTCTTTTCTAATACCTATAAAAACTCCATTCCCAACGTAGCCTTCTGTAGTATTTTTATCCCCTTTTCACCTTTCATATTATATATCCTACCAGGTCAAGGCAAATGAGTGTTCATCTGTTTTTACATTTAATGAATACTTTGAAATGACTCCTCTGTACCAGTCACTGTCCTTAGCATAGAGATATGGCATTGATCAAAAGAGATAATGTCCCTGTCCTTATGGAGTTTACAGTCTAGTAGGAAAGGTAGATATTTAAACCAATAAACTATAGTTCACGTGGTGATAAACTTAGTCACTAAAGTTAATGCAGCAGACCCCTCCGCTATCTTTAGGAAGGCTTGCTTGGATGGATGACCCTTGGCTGGCTCTGAGAACTTAGCCTTTGGAAAATTCCCTGTGCTACTGATTGGTAAAGTTGTTTTCAATGCCTGTGGCACTGAACCATGCTGTACCAGTTTGTCTGTGCAAACAATATGATGTATGATGGACACCTGTTTTTCTCTGGGTCTGGAGTTTCAGTAATCATGGCTGGCTGCTTGCACAACTGCTATATGCCTATGGGAGCAGCACTCTCTGTAAAACCTGGATTCGGAGGCTCAAGCTGGCTACCCAGGACAGAAACACCTACGCAGACTTTAGAAACCTGCATCTGATTTCCTCCAGATTCATCATTTTTTTTTCCAATGTAAATCTGCTCTTTTCAATGTAAAAAAATTTACAGTAAAACTTCACATAAACGTTTTAATATAATAAAGCATAACTTTGAGAATAACTGTTTCCAGTCCTGTGAGTCCTTTCAGCAAATTACTGAATTAATGGTTGGTCCAAAGACTCTCCTCCAAACAATGGCAATTTAAAAATGTAGCAAAGTAGACTTATCTGATGGTCCAGTGGTTAAGAATCTGCTTGCCAATGCAGAAGACACAGATTCAGTCTCTGCCAGGGGAAGACTCCACATGCCACAGGAAAACTAAGCCTGTGCGCCATACTGCTGAAACCCACATGCCTCAGAGTCTGCACTCAGCAACAAGGGAGGGCACTGCAGGGAGAAGCCTGCAGGCCGCTAGAGTCGCCCCGACACCACAGCTGGGGAAAGCCTGCGGACGGCCACGAAGACCCAGGGCAGCCAGGAAAAATACAATCTTAAAACGTTTAAAAAATGAAAAAAATAAAACAAAAGTTAAAAAGTAGCAAAGGACAAGGTTAAGGAATGATAGAACTATATCTCAGACAGGATTGTCAGGAAGGCTGTAAGAAGGGAGCATTCCAGCAGAGGCCTGAATGACATGAGGGACCAAGTAAGGCAAATATGTGAGGGAAGAATGTTCTAGCTGGAGGCAAGAGAAAGTGCAAAGCTCACGGGATAGCTGGGTGTTTCCCTTGTGGCTAAAGCTAAATGAGTGTGGTGGAGAGATGTCTGATACAGCTTAGAGAGAGAGTCTGGCACAGACAAATCAAAGGAAAATTTGGGAAACCTTGCTTCTCAAGACTTAAGAAATGAAAAAATATATTTTAATGATTCCTACTGAGAAAGATAGGTCATATACTGGAAATGCAACTTTTCTCACATGTCTCAGAATTTAAAAATGTACCTCAATAAGGGGCACCGTGATGAAATTCTATAAATAAGAGAATTAAACATTTTCTCTTGGTATAAAATGAATAAAATTCATATAAGTAAGATTGATGGTCAGTAGACAAAACCCCAAAATTATCTAAATATGTGACTACAGACTTCAAAAAGAAGAAAAACTCAAGTCAGATATGTTTAAAGGATATTAAACAAACACACTATTTGAGAACTCAGAACACTTTATTCACGGAAATGAAGCACCGGAGCACCATAGCAAACCATCTGGACCAAGGAGAGCACGTTTGTTTTACAGCAAATAGTACATCTATGACCTTGGGACCCAATGGTCCTATTAAATACTACACAATCCAGAAGCTATCAGGCTATGTGAGTAATGAAATAGACTTCTGAAGGTGCCTGTGAAGTATCAATTTGAGATGACACTGCCAGCAAGGGAAGCCATTCTTTAGGGTGTGATGTCCACCTGGTGCAAGGTAGCTGGTCCTTATTAAGTCTATGCTTTATCTCCAAGGATGCCTGACCATGGCACTGACTGATGACCAAAATAAGGATAAAGTGTAGCAGCTGGTGATTTATAATAATCTGTGTGAAATCTGAAATCTCCCTAAGGTACTCTGTACCACCTTATTTACATTGTATATAACATTTTACTGAAGGGTAGTTTGCACATGATTTAACTTGCTACATAGACCAGTGCAGTGCAGCCACCCCCTGGTAAACTAATACTCTGAGTTTCCTGAGAGCAAAATAATTTGCATGTATCTTGGTAGTTCAAATTCTCAAGATGAAGTGCATTCTGTGCAAAAGACCCAGGGAGCTGGGCTTTGAAATTTTCAATCTTTCTATGTTTGCCTGCACTTTCTTTCTCATGCTATATCACGTCTTTTACTATTAGTGAAGCCTATGTGAGTATACTTTGTCAATTTTCAGCAATTATCTGATCCTGTGTAATTTTTGTACATTGTAAATTAACCATTTTATGATGCTCTGCTCAAAAAGTGTAGTGAGTGGTCTGAGAACCAAAAGGTGAAATTGAGTGGTCAGTTTACTCATAAACAATGCTCTCATAAAGAATAACCATTTCTTTATTTAATTTAATAAATATTTATTGATGACGTTAATAACAGACATTGTCACACAATGTCAAGTGATGAGGATACTGTGGTGAAAAAGGGCACACAGTTCTGCACTCATAAAACTTGTAATCTAATCAGAGAGTAGATGTTAAAAAACTTATAGTATTTGAGAACTATTAAAATAAGTTCCATAAACATTTATTTTTTATGTTCACTTGTGGGCTTCCCAGGTGGCGCTAGTGGTAAAGAACTCACCTACCAGAGGAGGAGACAAAAGAGATACAGGTTCGATCCCTGGGCTGGGAAGATCCCCTGGAGGAGGGCATGGCGACCCACTCCAGTATTCTTGCCTGGAGAATCCCATGGACAGAGGGATCCTGGCGGGCTACTGTCCATAGGGTCACAGAGTTGGACACCACTGAAGTGACTTAGCAGGCACACATGCTCATTTGCCCAACCAATAATCATTGAAAACAAATTTCTAATCTAGGCCTCACGTGATAGGTATATGACATATTCATATTTAATATATCCTATCATTAAATTTGAAATGTGTGATATTTAGGCTTCAAAAGTTTTCCTGTAAATGATTAAGAGTTCTAAGCATGCTTTGAGGAGCTATTAGTGAAAAAGTGACACTTATTTTTGAGTTTACTAGCCTTTTCAAAGTCATTTTTAGGAGAAAACACCACAGGTAATGGTGAAAAATGTGAATTTAATCAAGAAATGAAATATTTATATATTAAGCAAGGCATTGCATATGTTCAAACAAGAAGCCTCAGCATAACTTTAATCTCTTTCTAAGGGAAGTTTATGACCATAATACAAATCAACTTTATTTTTATATGGGCAATTTAAAAGAGAATGAAAGAAATTATTCTGACCTTTGGAACAGTATGCTTTCTACTCTTTACTTGGGCATCTCTGATTTTATTTCTTGCTAAGTGACCTGGTGATACAAAGACAACAGAGCAATTTATTATTTTTATTATACAACATTTCATGTTACATAGTGATACTGTCATTGAAAAAACTGGCTTGTACCTCAAGATGCAATAACAAAATGACAACTTTTATGATGAACTTCTTACTCACCATGCTCCTATGTCTGTTCTAATCCTTGAGTTACTGGAAGCTGAAAATTACACAATTATATTCATAAATCCTTATTTATTAGATATTTCCTTTTCTGACTTTAATCTGTTTACCAGTCATAATTTCCAACAATTTATTCAGACAAATGATAGCCTGTCTCATTATTTGAAACCATATAATAAGATAGCTGTAGCATTAATTCAAAAGATCTAATTCAAATGGCTCAGTTATATGACTTAAATTACAGTGAAAGTTCAAACTGCTTATGGCCACTAGAAGTTCCTCTCATTTAACATTCAATCTGCCATTTGCATTATTTTAACTTAACAACAACAACAACAACAACAAGAAGATAGTCCCATGACATGACATTTGCTGAAACTGTATATAAAGCTATTTAAATTATATGATAGCTTCAGGTACTTTTAATGTGAAATCCCTAGCTTAACTGAAACATAAAATATCTACCCCTCATTACTGCATTTTAGACGTGGACACATTGTTTTATGACAGTGCTGTAACAGTGAAGGAACTACAATATGTTTTAAACCTGCAACAATTGAGAGAGCAGAGGTAATTAGAAAGCCTACTAGGGATTTAAAATTGACTGTTTTAATGGCCTTTCAGCCATCCCCAAAGTAATTAATGACAAAGAAAAAATCTTTGAAGTTGACTTACTGTCAATGAGTGAGCAGTCCCTGATTTAAAAGGCTATAAATACTTCCATGCTTCCACAATGTGAAATTTTTTTCAAAAAATAAATCATCTTAGGATGCTTAAATGTTATACACTTCCAAGAGGCTGCTACACATCCACCTAATTCTAGTTATTCAAATTCTTATAGCAGTTGTTTACAAAAAAATAGTATTTGATTGAATTCCAAAAGTACTTGCATGCCATAGTTCAATTCCTTCTAAATAATTGTTTTCATTTAAGAGGTTTGTCTTTCCCTTGTTCCATTTTCTAAAGTTCAATGATTGTTGTTGAATGACATATGCCATGCTTCCTATTTTTACCTGCCATTGTAAGAGGAATTGTATTTCACTCCAGAAAATAATTCTCTGAATTAACTAATACTTAAACATCAACATTTTTCTCATTAAAAGTGAAGATATGACCTTCTGGACCAGGAAGTCTGGACAGATTTACATGTGAAAACATTTAAGCATCCTTAGACTTTAATATCGGAGGGGCAATGGCACCCCACTCCAGTACTCTTGCCCGGAAAGTCCCATGGATGGAGCCTGGTGGGCTGCAGTCCATGGGGTCGCTGAGGGTCGGACACGACTGAGCGACGTCACTTTCACTTTTCACTTTCATGCACTGGAGAAGGAAATGGCAACCCACTCCAGTGTTCTTGCCTGGAGAATCCCAGGGATGGGGGAGCCTGGTGGGCTGCCGTCTATGGGGTCACACAGAGTCGGACACGACTGAAGCGACTTAGCAGCAGCAGCAGGCTTTAATATGAACTCATACTTAGCAGAAACAAAATGGAAACATTTTTTACCTTGTGTGGTTGCTAAGATTTAGGAAAGGAAATATAATAAAATGTCTAGAATTTTAGTAACTGCTAGGTAAATTATAAAACATATGCAAGAAATATTTCAAGAAGCATATGGTACACACTCATAGGTAGACATAAATTGCTTCATACTGAAAAGTATGGTGGTGGTGGTGTAGTCGCTGCCATGTCCAACTCATGTGACCCTATGGACTGTAGTCCACCAGGCTCCTCTGTCCATGGGATTGCCCAGGAAGAATACTGGAATGGGTTGCCATTTCCAGGGGACTTTCTCGACACAAGGATTGATCCCACATCTCCTGCTTTGCAGGTGAATTCTTTACTGCTGAGCCACCAGGGAAACCCTACTCATAATCATGCCTTCTCTTTTAAATAATACAGATGAAAGAAAAGTTTTGGGAAGGATAAGATACGAATGTTGAATACTATCAAAATTTGTGTGAGTTACACATAGAGAACAGATTTATGGTTGCCAAGGAGAATGGAAATAGGGGCGGGAAGGATTGGGAGTTTGGGATTAGCCAATGCAAAGTATTATGGGTTGAAAGGATAAACAATATTCCTAATAACACAGGGAATTATAGTCAATATCCTGTGATAAACTAATGGAAAATAATATTAAAAAGAACATCTATTTATCTATTATCTGTCTGTACCTGAATCACTTTACTGTACACTAGAAATCAACACAATATTGTAGATCAACTATATTTCAATAAAATAATTTTTTTAAAGATAGGAAAAAATATTTATGTGACTCAGAAGTCCTTGAAGAATTCTGATTTTGTCTGGAAATTACAAATTCTA
The DNA here is from genome assembly GCA_006408675.1 of Madoqua kirkii. Taxonomy (NCBI): domain Eukaryota; kingdom Metazoa; phylum Chordata; class Mammalia; order Artiodactyla; family Bovidae; genus Madoqua; species Madoqua kirkii. The sequence continues at coordinate 2,797 of SJYC01053635.1, read as the reverse complement.
GAACTAATATTAAAAATTCCATTATAAGTACAAAATAAGTATAGGTACTTTTTTGTTACCTTCCATTGTTAATTTGCTTTTATGTCCTCACTTCTCTGTTGGTCAAACAACTAAAATTTTGAATGTGGTAAATTAAGGTAGTAAAATTTAACATACTTAAAATCAAAATTTTATCAAGTAGTAACAGTGAATTACAGTAGAAACACATTAATACACAAATGTTCTTATAGGTAAAATTCACTAATTAAATCATTGATTTTTTCCAGTTTTTTCGTTTGGGCTATGTGCAGGAAGAATTAACATAGTAGGCTTCAGATGGCTATCTTTAGAAAGATTTGTTATTTAAGATTTGCCCCTGGTTGGCACCTGGGAACTTGGATTTCAGAAAGCAATGAAAAGATCAAAGGATAGTGCACTGAGGTCAAAGGTTCTCAAACTTTAATGTGCATAAGAATCAACTGGAAATCCAGTTAGAATGCAGATTCTGATTCAGTAAGTCTGAGGTAGGGCTTGATACTCTGCATCTCCAAGAAGTTCCCAAGTAATGCAGGCATTATTTACTCAATAACCTCATTTCCAGTAGTAAGAACTTAAGATATCAATCCCACTTTTGGAATAAGAGGAGAGGTAGAGTTGATGGAATGAGGCTGGCAGTGGATTGCTGACTTTTAAAATTCACAGCCTATTCTCCTAACACACTGCCAAATTTATTACAGCAAAGCTGTACAAACAAAACAATATTGTAATAAAAGCAAATCATGGACATAGAAGGAAAATTGGATAAGTTGACTTAGATCTTTGCTGTAGTAGTGCTTACTGCTTAAAGTAATGATGTTAGGAAATTATTACCTAAGACTTTTATTTCTGATACAAAGAGAGGACTGTCTCTTCATGATTTAATGTTATAATGGCAACTATAGCTGATACCCCTGTATTGTAAAACTGAAATTTGCTGAGAGTAAAATTTATATGTTCTCACTGAAAATTTTTAAAAAGCCAAATATGTGAAGTGGTAAATGTATTAATTAACTTGATGGAGGAATGTTTTTATAATACATATATATAATATATATAATATAATATATAATAATATATATATCAAATCATCATATGTATACTTTAAATATCTTATACTTTTATTTGTCAATTAAACCTCAGTAATTGAAAAGAATATATATATTTATACAAAATTTTATATAAATAATATTTATATAATACATAATTCTATAGTATATTTAAGTATAAAACATCTTTTAAAGTTTTTATTGAGATGTAGTTGATTTTCAATGTTGTATTAGTTTCATAGGGTTCCCCTGTGGCTCAGTTGGGAAAGAATCTGCCTGCAATGTGGAAGACCTGGTTTCGATCCCTGGGTTGGGAAGATCCCCTGGAGAAGGGAACAGCTAACCCACTCTGGTATTCTGGCCTGGAGAATTCCATGGACTGTATATTTCATGGGGTTGCAAAGAGTCAGTTATATATATCTATATATATGTATATACATGTATATCTATTTTTTTAGATTCTTGTATTTATATAGAATTTAACTTCTACAATATGCTTAAAATATAAAATAACTTTTAAATTTATATAAAGAAAACTTTACATAAAAATCTAGTGTTGGCCCAATTCTAGATTTTCTAATTCAATAGGTTAGAGTGGAGGTCAGATAATTTGTTTTAAAACAAATCCCTAGATAAAGCTAATGCTGTTGGCTCAGGTACCATAATTTTCAATTTGGTGTTTTTAGACTGTTATGAAGTGTTAAATAGTCAGAATTGTGGAATATGTCTGCCATAGATTAAAATTTGTCACTTAAAAACTAGTACAGCCATTATGGAAAGCAGTATGGAGATTCCTTAAAGAATTGAAAATAGAGCTGCCTTATGACCCAGCAATCCCACTGCTGGGCATACACACCGAGGAAACCCGAATTGAAAGAGACACATATACCCCAATGTTCATTGCAGCACTGTTTATAATCGCCAGGACATGGAAACAACCCAGATGTCCATCAGCAGATGAATGGATAAGAAAGCAGTGGTACATATACACAATGGAGTATTACTCAGCCCTCAAAAAGAATAAATTTGACGCAGTTCTAATGAGATGGATGAAACTGGAGCCGTTTATACAGAGTGAAGTTAGCCAGAAAGAAAAGCATCAATACAGTATACTGACACATATATATGGAATTTAGAAGATAGTAATGATGACTCCGTAAGTGAGACAATATTAGAGACACAGAGGTATAGAACGGACTTTTGGCTTCTGAGGGAGAGGAAGAGGGTGGGATGATCTGGGAGAATGGCAATGAAACATGTATACAATCATATAAGAAATGAAGCGCCAGTCTATGTTCAATACAGGATACAGGATGCTTGGGCTGGTGTATGGGATGATCCGGGGAGATGGAGGGGAGAGGTGGGAGGGGGCTTCAGCATGGGGAGATCGTGTACACCTGTGGCTGATTCATGTCAATGTATGGCAAAACCAATACAGTACTGTGAAATAGAATAAAGTATTAAATAAAAAAAAATATATTTTTACATATGAATTTTGTCCAAGTACACTTATTGTGATTATTTTTATACTTTTAATTAAAAGTTTCAGATACAACATGCAGTTTTAAGTGTAAGGTTTGATTTTTAAATATATATCTTATGAAGTTACAGCTATAAGATATGGGATATACCCAGAACCCCAAAAGACTCTTTCTTGTCTTATCTGAGCCTATACTTCCCTGCAAAGCTAACTACTAATCTGATTTTATGATTATCAGTGAGTTTTTCCTATT